>JAMXBD010003194.1:70000-134588 GCA_024138025.1 Combretum micranthum | reverse complement strand
GGCATTTTTGCAAGAACGATAGACAAATCTTTTACCCTGGTTTTGCCTCTAAATTCCCATTTCAGATAAAAGTCAAGTACATATTTTCTTTGAGATAAGAAAATATCTTTCTTGTTCCTCATCACTTCAACTCTTGGAAAGTACTTCAAAGACTCTAAATCCTTTGTTTGGAACTGACTATGAAGAAACTTTTCAAAGAGGACATTCCTTTTTGATCGCTTTCAAAAATAATTATATCATCTACATAAACAATAACAAGGATAATTCCAAAAGAAGAATTTCTATAAAACACCGAGTGATCAAAATTACTTTTGATAATCCCAAACTCTTTAACTGCTTGATTAAATTTTCCAAACCAAGCACGAGGACTCTACTTCGACCCATACAGATATTTATGAAGATGACAAACTTTTCCTTTCTTCCCTTGAGTAACAAATAGAAGTGGTTGCTTGATACAGACTTCCTACTATAGATACCAATGTAAAAAGGCATTTTTGATTTCTAATTGGTGTAAAAGCTAGTCACGAGTAGGTACCATAAAAATATATAGTCGGGCAGATGTCTATTTAACTATAGAAGAGAAAGTATCTATATATTGGGATTAACTTTAACCACAAAAATCCATTTTCATCCAATAGCCATTTTATCTACAGGTAAGTTTAACAAATCCCACGTATCATTAGCATAAAGCATTCATTTCCTCTATCATTGCACAACGCCAGCCTGAATGAGACAATGTCTTATGACGAGTGCAAAGGATAAATACATGATCAATAGAGACAACAAAGGAACATAAAGAGGATGATAAACGACCACATGACACAAATGGAGAAATGGGGTAAGTGCATTGTCTTTTATCTTTGCGAAGTAATCGGAAGGCCCAAGTCATCGGTTAATGGATCTGATGCCGGAGAAGATATTGATGTTGAGCTAGTAGTACGAGGATGCTAGCATCTAGTATACACATAATGAATCAGCAAAGGAGGTGGTGGAGGTGAAGGTGGTACAGTGGAGACATACTTGATATCTGATAGGTAATGTGGTAAACCAATAAAACATCTTCCTCTTTTGCTTTATATGTAGATTCAGGATATGTAGGAAAGAAAGGACATTGTTCCATAAAGGTAACATCAGCAGACACAATAAATTTGTTAAGATTAGGATAATAACATCGACATCCTTTTTAAGCTTGGTGACTTGAGGCCAAGTATCTCTAACAAAACATGTACATCCATATATGTGAGGCTTAATACGAAAGAAGGATTTTGCGGAGAAAAAGAATTTTATAAGAAATCTCACAATGAAAAATAGAGATGGCATTCGATTAATCAAGAAACAAGCTGTTGAGACAACTTTTGCCCAAAATTGTTTGGAAACATGATTTTGAAACAAGAGTGTTTTGGCTGTTTCAGGAAGATGCCTATTTTTCCTTTCAACTATATCGTTTTGAGATGGTGTATTAATATATGAGGTTTGATGAATAATATCTTGCTGTGTCATATTGAATTTGAATGTCTTGGATAAATATTCTTTGGTATTATCACTTCTTAGAGTACGCACAAAAGTATTAAAATGAATCTTAATCTTAGCATATAAAACAGTGAAATGAGAAAATAATTCAGAACGGTGTCATTAAATAGAGCTAAGTCATTCAAGAATAGTTATTCACAAAAGTAACAAAATAATGGAATCCAATTTTGCACATAATTGGATAAGAACCCCAAACATCTCAATGAACTAACTCAAAAGGAAAACTAACTCTCTTATCGACTCAAGATACATAAGACTAATGGTGGTGTTTTGCAAATTGACATGACTCTCAATCTAATGACAGCAAAGTTTGAAATTGAGGACACACTTTCTTTAATGCAGACAAAGAAAGATGACCAAGTCGATATAGTGATTCAAAGAAGTCGAAACACTTGAGCATGAACTGTGTTTAGGTACCTCTGTATGAATATCCAAAACATAGTCCTCCTGATACATGCTTTTTACCAATAATCTTCTTTGTCTTAAGATTTTAAAACAAACAATACTCAGTTTAAATTGCGAATAGTTTGACTTACCGAAATGAGATTAAAAGAAAAGCTTAGTAGACTTAAGATGGGAGACAAAGAAAGTATTGGAGTCGGATGCACTGTACTAAGACTAATAACAGATGATACAGAGCCATCTACTAAAGTAAAAAGAGAAGATGAAGTAAGTGGTTTAAAAGTACTAAAGAGATTAGAATTATCTGTCATATGATTAGTAGTACCCAAGTCAATAACCCATTGTGACATGGAAGAAAGAAAGCAATTATTTAAATTACTTGACTCAACAATAGTAATGATAGATTGAGATGAATTATTTAATGCTTCCTAATACTAACGTAATTGGGTATACTCATTTGCAAAAATTGAAATCATACTTGTAAACCCACTACACTAATTAACCAAATCAGCTGCTCACTCTCTGGGGTAAGGCTTAAGAAATAGACATGGCTCCCTAAGGCAACAAGAAGTAAACCATAATTTAAGAAACTCGATGGCTTTGATACCTGTGAAATATAAGTGTAGAAAAAATGAATTTTTATGTGATGAGTATTTCTGTACATACAAGAAGATGCGTCTGTTTATTTGTTGGCAGACGACAGATATAGACACTTTTTTCAAACCTTTTTCTAACAAATTATTTATAAAGAATTAGATACAGATAAAAAAAAAGTTGGCAGCTCTTATTAAAAGATCAAATATAAATAAAATATAGATGTAAAATAGACATATTTACACATATCATTTTAAAAAAGATACAAATAAAGATGAAAACAGACAATCCAAATAAACCCATATATAGATGATGTGTTCCTAGTTGTTGGTGTACACCAACTCCTACCCACCACTGTATCAATTACACTGATAAATACAATATTATATATTTTTTCCTATAAAAAATTTCAAGAAACAAAGTTCTAAGCATACTATTGAAACCAGGCAAAACAAAAAATTTTCTTGAAAATTTTAGGCATCCTCATATTAAAGCTTCTTCAAAGTAGCTATGATAGCATGTGCATCAATGCAACCTAAACAAGGATTTAAAAAGTACCACCATGCTAATACTTGGTATGACTATTAAATTGAACTAGGTAAATGCATCCCAAGATCTAATTTTCAAACCAACTTGAATTGCACACATCCATACCTGTTCCATGACATGTTGAAGCTGATGAAAACTAGTTGCCTCTAATGAGATTTCATCCAATGCAGAGCCCAAAGAAGAACGCTCCTCTGCAAAAGAACAATCTGAATCTGTTTGTACCACAATGCTAGCCCCATCTATTTCACCGCGGTCCTCAATTTCCTTTTCATTTTGATGCACTTGCTTCAGAACTGTAACTGGATCAGATATAACACCTGGGCTTGTCACATCTACATCATTAAGACTCCCAGGCAGGGGGCACTGCAAATGCTGGTGGTTATGTAGCTTTCTTTTCCCATTATATTTTCCAAGTAAAGGAGCTTTGAAAGCATCACAAGAGCTCTCCATGGCTGGAATTTGGCTCGAGGCAAAAGAAGGGCAAGTATTTTCAGACTTGAAATGAGAAGCAGTGGATCCTGAAATTTGATCTACGCAATCAGAATGCTCCACATCCAAGTAAGCACTGCCCGTCTGCACAAAATACAGAATCAGACTTTTATATTATGTGTATAGGATAGATTTTGTAACAACTTACTGGGTAGGATGCATCACTAAGGCAAACTTTCACATCTGCAATTTTCTCACTGTACCCATGGTATTGTAAAGAACCATCATTTTCAAGGGATCTATCTTTTTTTTCCCCATCCCAATGGTTTTGACACCTCGACTGCATTGTATGAAGATGGATCTGCCATATTGCAGAAAGGTAAGTCAAAATATACCAATTTCTAGGACTACCAAAACATAGTTGCAGCAACAGAAATTTTGCAGTTGAAAGAGTTCAAAATTAATCAACTAACAATGAATATCTTAATTACACAATTTCATATGAACTTCTTTTTTGCCATTATATGAGTGAGGGAGATTTGAACTTGATACCTCTCACCCGAGAAACCAACGGTGATATCATTAGGTTACAAGGCTATTAGCATTTCACATGACCTTTTTATTTTATTTCCTGTTAATTGTGGAGAATGGCTTTAATTTGAACGCCAACCCGAGATACATGTAACACCTTAAAAGATTTATGCAAAGGTTTGGTATAGCTAATCCTACAAAGGCCATCCCAATAAGTGTCCCTATATCCAAGACCTCATACAAATTGTAATGCAAGTTTTTAAGCCTCAAACCACAATGCCATTTCCTTAGCAAACAATGTCATATATTCCTGTTTGTGCTGGAATTTCCGTCCATCAACATGCTGAACAAAACAATGTGATTGGCATGATCACTATTTTTAGGTTTCAGCTCCTTACCCTAACAAGTTTAAAGATTTATTCCATCTATGTGTAGAAGTTGCTATGATTCATAATCTAGACTGCATCACCTCAGTCACTGGGAACTTTGCACTAATGGTCACACCAATAAAATACAGAAAATACCATATCTGATTAAGATGAAAAGAATAATTGAATAATTATAACCTCTCTTTCCTGTTTATAATTTTCCTTGCTTTTGGATGCATTTGATGTAGCATGCTGTGGCTGACCAGGCGCAGCAATTGCAGCACCAGTAGTCTCTGAACTTGGTTTCTCAAACAGATTTGCATTTTTAATTTTAGAATCACTGGCTGAAGAATCTTTATATAGCCCAGAACTCCCTTCATTTTCTGAAGTGCTATTCTTGACATTTGACTCTGCACATAAAAGCTTGAATTCTGGCTTCAATGCATCTTCAGACCCCGCAATGGCATTAGAAGTTGAAAACCAGCCTAAATCATCATCATCGCTGAGAGTCCCTGTTGCAAAGCTTGAATCACAAGCTCTACAAAACCAATGTTACAAGTCAATGCAAATTATTCAAGTAACATAAGAACAGTTTATAAACTAAATTTAGGTGCTGGGACCTACCTAAACATCTTGTCAACATCCTCAAAATTGCCAATATCAGGCCATCCATAGTAGAGATCATTTTCTTTTTCTTCACTGTTGAAAAAGTTGAGATTGCTTTCTTTTTGAGAAATATTAAGAGGGTACTGATATAAATTGTCGTCATGGCCACTCAGTGGATTATCATCCCCAAAGTATTCATGACTGGACATCCTTGAATCATCAGATGTTCTTCCTGTGGCATCTCTTGCAATTTCACCATCACAAGGTGCAGGAAATACCCCATCAGGGGAATGAGTCCAAGGATTCTTTTCCAGCATTTTAGCCTTCCTTGTTAAATTCTGTGCAATTGTTTCTTTCTTTTCAAGAATGACAAAGTTAGCACTATCAACATCATCTAGGACACCACCTACTTCTGTTTTTAGTTTCTTATGTCCTTCATGCAGAGCTTCACATTGAAATTCAGCGCTATCGGGTACAATATGATTGGCAGTTTCTCCAAATTCATCCCATATATTATCTTGAAGCTGAATAAATAGAACACTAGATGCATAAGGCTATCAGGCTAATAGATAAGAAATATAAACACACCCAAAGAAACAAAAAAGGAAAAAAATAAAAAATTACAAAGGCGACTGTAGTCCAACAAATAATATGGGTTTAATGGTAGACCACCTACTGAAAAGAGATAAATAACACATGAAGTAAACCCAATCCACCTATTTAGAGACGTTAGTGTAAAAAGCTTAGGAGCAATGAATTAAAAGCAGCCTTTTATGTGGTAAAATTTTATCTCTAGAACCAACTGATCTTACAGCCTTTGGTGGCTAGAGTAGAAGATCAATAATTCAGCCCAGAGACCCTGAGTTAAGGAATCCCCAACTAGTTTCAATGTGTTTTATTGTTTTAGGCACTTACTCTATGGGTTAATTAGTGTTGAGAATTGTATGATGTAGCTAGCAGACTAGTTAAAAAAATTGAAGTTCGTAGTAGATGAGAGTATATGCAGATAGAACAGCTTTTACAACCTAACATATTGTTGTCTATAAATAATTATTTCAACGATATTATTCGAAACACAAAAACAATAAAAATACAAACTTTCCCATGGTACCAAAGCCTTGAGCAATTATACAAGAAAGAGGAGCTAATTTACTAAAAATCTCCTCAATAAAGGAAACATCCGAGACTATCTTTAAAAATTAAGTACCAAACATGAAGGCTACAGAATAATTAATAAATGAAAAGAAATATATTCGAACTTATTTATTTGAACTTGTTTTCCATAATTTCATATATCACCAACTTTTCTGTGACAAGGACAATTGAGGAAGCACTACATGACCTGAACTGGAAGGCTGCAGGAAAACGGAGCTCCTAGAGTCATACAGGGATGTAGTGGACTTTGTATGGGAATTATGAAAACTAGATATTCAACTTTTGTTATTTTTTAATGTTAATGTTGGTTACTACTATGATTGTAAGTATATTTGCAAGTTACTGTAGATATCTTTTATTTTAGGAAAGTTAGCATCCATAGGCTCATATAACTATTCTACTCTTTTAAGAAATAACGCAAACATGTATATACTAAACCCTTAGTACAATTCTCCCAATTATGTTAAATATCCTTCCAAAACCCATCCAATCAGGTTGGGCAACCTGATATATGCTAAATATACTTGTTGGAAGTTGTTTTAAATAAATCTCATAAGTCTGATTCAACTCATGTTGCAATAGCTTCTGTAACACTCAAGTCTTCATCTTAAGAGACCATTATAATTTCTGCAAACAAGTTAGCTCAATTCTATCAATGTACTTGGAAATACTGAAAAACTCATTTGAATTTGGTACTACTATTACTGAGTCAGGTAATCTAAATAAGTGCCATCTTTTCTTCTCATCACAATGGGTCATTGACTCGGATGCTATTTATCATATGACCGGTAATATTAACCTTTTTACCACTTCTAAACCACATACCCCATCTTCTTTTTTTCACCTTAGTAGATGGCTCCACATCATCTGTTTGTAATTGTAGTATTATGCATCCTACTTTGTTACTTTTTCTGTCTTCTGTTTACCAAACTTCTCCTTTAGTCTCATATCGATAAGTCCAATAACCTGCAACTTAAGCCATAGCATCTCATTCTTTCCCTATTATTGTATGTTTTGGGATCTTATGATGAAGAGTATTATTGGTAAAAGGTGTGTATTAGAAGGACTTTATATTTTGGGTGCTCAAATGGACCCATCTAAATGCTTGGCCCAGTGTCCTAACTCCTTTTGAGGCATATTGTTGACTTGGCTATCCTTCTCTTTCTACTTTAAAGGAAGCTTATCCTTAGTTCCAAAGCGTGAATCAATAGATTGTGGGCTATGTCAATTTACTGAACACCATCGGCAATCTCATGTATCTCATGTCAATAAGAGAGCTAATTCTCTTCGTAAGTTAGTTTATTCAGATGTTTGGGGCCCTTGTTTAATTATGTGCAAAACTAGATTTTGTATTTTGTTTATTTTGGTTGATAACTTTCCTTGAATGTCTTGATTTTATCTAAGGAAACATCGCTTTGAGTTATTTTCTTATTTCATTGCCTTTTGTCTCGAAGTTGAGACTTAGTTTAATACTCCTATGCGTATTTGAAAAAATGAAAATGCTAGGGAATATTTATGTGACTCATTTAAGTCCTTTATGACAAAGCAGAACATTATTTATCAAGACTTCATGCATTGACACACCAACTCAAAATAGCATGATTGAAAGTAAAAAATAGACATCTTGTTAAAACAGCAAAGGACACTTGTTTCAAAATCATGTTCCTAAATATTTTTAAGTAGAAGCTGTCTCAACAATTGTTTGTCATCATCCATTCTTCATGATAAGGTTTTTTATTGAATCGTGCATATGTGGGGGGACATGTTTTGCTCAAGATGTTTGACCTCATGTCACTAAGTTAGACCCAAAGTTTGTGATATATTTTTCTAGGTTACTCTTGTACAGAAAAGAGTATCAATGTATTATTGTCTTAATAGATTCATTGTGTCTACTTAAGTGACCTTTATAGAACATTGTTCTTTCTAATCAGCTTCTTCTGAGTGTACAGATAAAGAGAGGAAAAATATTAATTTATTGGTTTACTACATCACCTATCAGACACCTAGTATGCCTTCTATGACACCGTCACCTCCTCCATCCCCTCCACCTATTTGTCTTATGTACACCGGATGCTAACATCCTCTTGCCACAAGTCTAGCACTATTTTTCTTTTCGGCATTGTATCCAACTGACAATGAACTAGACCTTCCAATTGCTCTTTGCAAAAGTAAATAACAACACACCTATCCTATTTCATCATTTGTGTCTCATGGTCATTTATCATCCCCTGCTTGTTTGTTGCTTCTCTTGATAATGTATCCGTTTCTCGAACTCTCCATAAGGCCTTACCTCATCCTAGGTAACATACTATGATGATAGAACAAATAAATGTTTTAGATACTAGCGGCACGTGGAATTTTATAAACTTACCTGAGGTAAAAAGGCTATTGGATGTAAATAGGTGTTTGCATTAAAGTTCATCTTGATAATTCAATTGTGCGCCTCAAAGCCATCTTGTTGCTAAGGGTTATGCCTAAACTCATGATGTAGACTATTCTAATACTTTCTCTTCTATGGCTAAATTTACACCTGTTCGTTCGTTCATTTATCTCTATAGCATCTACTCATGACCGGTCCTTAAATAAATTGGTTATCAAAAATACCTTTTTACACAATGATCTTTAGGAGGAGATTTACATAGGGCAACTATCTGAATTTGTTACTTAAGGGGGAAAAAAAAGTTTGTCATCTTTAAAAGTCTATATATGGTTTGACGTAGAGTCTTCGTGCCTAGTTTGCAAAAATTTAGTTAGGTGGTTGACAATTTTGGAATGATAAAAAAGTAAGTCTAATAATTTGGTGTTTTTAGCATTTTTCATTTGGCATAATTCCTATTGTTGTTTATGTTAGCGATATCATTATTATTGGAAGTGATGTGAGAAAAATATCATTAAAGATCTTATTCACAATCCTAAACAAAAATCTAAGTTCTTTGAAGTGTTTTTTAGGAGTTAAAATGATAAAAACAAGGAACATACTTTCTTATCTCAATAAAATATGTACTTTGTCTTGTTAACTGGGACAAGATTGTCAAGGGTAAATTCATGAAGTTGTCTAAAAACATCTAATCTACAACTCACCAGGGATGGAGAGTTATTCAAAAGTCTGAAAGATATTGAAGATTGATTGGAAAGTTGGATTATCTCACAATAACAAGACTTGATGCTGTATATGCTATTAGTTCATGAGTCAATTATTTATCTTCTTCAACAATTTATCACTCGAATGCTTTGGAACAAATCTTGTCATTTAAAGGGTGGTTCTAGACAACGTATACTACATAGAAGCAATGGCTATTCTAGTATCAAATGATTCTCAAATGCGGATCGAGATGAATCTAAAGAGGACCAAAAATCCATGGCAGGTTATTGTGCTTTCTGTGGAAGGAATTTGATTTCTTGAAAGAGTAAGAAATAAAATGTTGTGTCCAAATTGATCGTAGAATCGAAATATAGTCATGGCTTAAAGTGATGTGGATATACCAAATTATAACTAAGATTAGAATCAAAATACCTATGCCAGCAAAACTGTGGTGCAACAATCAAACTGCTTGTCATATTGCATTTAATCATGCGTTTCACAAACAAATTAAACATATGGAAACTGATTGCCACTTTGTGAAAAGATACAACAAAACATGACCTCTATATGATGTGTAAAATCTAAAGAACAACTTGGAGATCTTTTCATAAAAGATCTAAATCGGACTCAGGCTGATAAATATAATATTATTTACAATTCTTATTCCATAATACTCATTACTAGGCTATGTCTCATTTAGATCTTTTATGAAAAGATCTCCAAGTTGTTCTCTAGATTATTTATTTACTAGATAGTGTTAAAAATGAAGCGGTAGGTAGGAGTTGGTACAACAACTATTAGGAGCACTTATCCATATATAATGTCTAAATTAATAACATCAATTTTGCTAATACATTTCATTCAATTACATCCTATTCTACTTTGCGTTTTCATTTTACAACTATTATATTACATTTACTAGACAATGTAATTCATGAAGTATTAGGTAAAGGTAAGTACATTAATTGTTAGGGGCACATTGTCAATGAGTGAAACACCTTTCTACCACATATATAGTAATTACCAAAATAAAGTTCAGATGAAAAAAATTACAAAAATTCATTAAAAAATTGCATCTAGAATTAAGAATATACAAATTTCCACATAAATCATGTGTATAAGATGGGATACTAAGTTTCTCTATTGTTGCTAAATTACATTTCATGATCGGGATATATTATTTTGTAAGTACATTATGCCTTGCTCAAACAATGTACATGTGCACAATGAATAGCATTTGATAATGCCTGTAAACTGCATTTAGTAAAGCCAATTAACATATCGTGTTTTTGCAATGCGATATAAGTGTGAGTATATCGCATTTGTTTATAGCGATATAATTTCGGATTAATTGAACATATATTGTGTTGCAAAATCGGGATAATACACTATATCACGATTTGATATTGAGTTATATGTCTGTATTCTTAAACTTAAATTGCGTTTAACAAATGAGATATATTTTAACATAAAAGTTCAACGTATATTACATCTAACAAACGGGACATAAATCAACATATATCACCTTTTATTATCATGATATACGTTGAATCGGATTTTTAAGTTAAACAATGATATATATGACCTATATCGCAATTGATTAATGCAAGATGCATGAATTCAAATTACTACGCTAGTCTTCTTCCTCATTTCATTCACTCAAACTCAAACTCTTAGTTGCTCTTTTTTTCTCTCTGTTCTCTGATGAACACCAATCAAAGGTGCATAATGTTAATTTCTCAATTTTTCTTTCAATTATTTGCACAAACTTTTGGTTATAGTACATGAACGAAATCTGTTTAATGAAATGTCTATAGATAAACAAAATAATTTTTGAATTATTTCAACTCGTTTTTCGCATTATTTGATTCTAAAAACCTAAATAACATTGATTATTACGATTTTGTCATTCAAATTATGAATTTTTAGGTACAATTGGTCTATAATAGTAGTGTGTTTGATTTGGGTTTCATTGATTACTGAATAATCATGTGGGGCTTAATGTTGCTGCTTCAATGCTAACAATTCAATTTTGATTTAATGTTGTTGTTTCAATGTTGACAATTCAATTTATGAAGGGTAGCGTTTGTCCATTGTTAACAGTGAATTGTTAAATTTTAATAACAACACAAAACAAGAGGTTATGACAATAGGCTAATCGATAGGTGGCTCAATTCTAGTCTCTATGATCAAGTTGTTGGTAATTGTTTGTCTAGTTGAAACATATGTAATGGCTATCTTAATTTGTAGGGAACAAGTGGTTCATTTGAGTTTAGTTTTGTGGAAGATTGGATCAAAATTTGGTAAAATTGTATGAAGGAGCTATAAGAGCTCATAAATACTAACAATGTTGTGATAATCTTGTTAGTGGGTAATGGAAATGGCATAATACGTCAGGATTGCTATTTTTGTCATAACAAAATTTTGCAAGGCATAAATGGGCCATGTTATGCTAGTGGACTACTGAAAAATTTAAAAGTAAGAGTTGATGTGGATTATTTGAGGCTACTTGGTATGGTATGTGAACTGCTGAAAGTTGATCTTAATACTATTACTATGGAAATGCATTACAAACATTCTTTAATATATGGCATGGGCTCAATAATAGAATTTATGTTGAAAGAGATTAATGATGACGATGTAGAAGCACTGATAGATTTTGCCAAAACATCTACTATAATGTGCCTTCGACAATTGTTTATCAAGATGAAAGATAAATCCACAATGCGTGAGACCAATACACTGCATTTATCGAAAAATGCAACAATCTGTGAATACTCTAGTAAACCTAGAAAAAACAAGTGAAGTCTTGGAAGATGAAGCTACTATAAATATTGGAGGTGATTTTGAAAATGAGATGGAAGAAGCATTTGAAGAATCCAATTCTAAGATAAGTCAGTATGTCAGGAAGATTTAGAAAATGACCATTTGAGTTTGAATATGACATGTTTGATGATGACAAGGATCCTAAGGCATTAAAATATTTGAGAAACATATCATTGTCCCTATATCTCACTCACAGCAGAATAGAAACATATCTTTCCAAGATCAAGTTCCATTCCTTATTAAAATAGATGTTGGAGATGGATAAATATCATATGAAGGAGATTTTTTTCCACTCTAAAAACAGTCTCATTGATGAGTTGAAGCAGGGGATGCAATTTAGAACTAAATTAGATTTGGCCTATATGGTCAAGATGTGGGATATCAAACATCACTACAACTTTACAGTTATTGAATCAAATACAAAAGTGTGGTCAATTGCATGAAAAGATAGAGAGCAGTGGATGTAAGTGGCAACTTCATGCATGACAAAAGCATTGGGGCATTGACTTTGTGATAGAAATAATTGAAGGACTACATACATGTATAAACAAAAGATAGATCAAGATTAGATTAACCAAAGCTTCATGACTCAATGTTTTATCGGTTAAGTAAGAAATGATCCTAATGTGAAGATCATTGCACTTATACAACAAATTGAAGACACTTTTAGATATGTGGTGACAAAAGGAAAATTTAGGAAGAAAAAAGAAAAGCGATTGAATTTATGCATGCAAAATGGGATGACTCATACAGTAAATTGCCAAAGTTGTTGTGTCCCATTAAAATAAATAGCCCAAGCACATATTTAGCCTGGCAATTTGGGCAAACTAAAAGAGAAGATGAAGTGGCATTCAGGCCCTGCTTAAAAGCCTTCAAAAATTGCAAGCCAATGGTCAGTATAAATGGAACTTCTCATAGTCTTCTCGTTTATGCAGTATGGATGATGCTAATCATATAATACCACTAGCATTTGCATTAATTAATAAGTCACGGTCATAGTTCCTAATCGAATTAAGGCATTATTTGGAACACTTGCGTAAAAATAGGCTTACCTTGTGTATTATATTAGATAGGCAGAAAGGTATAATAAAGACATTGAATGATGACGAGGTTAGATGGAAGCCTCTTTTTACACAAATGGAAGCCATGTGTGTAATAGATCTCTAATTAATATTCTTTTGCGGGAAAATGCCCCATAGATTTTGTAACTAATTACATATGTGTTTTGATTTATTTTCTAATGCTATTGAACTCCATCGGTTCGAGTATTCTATTGTCGTAAAGGAACGCCTTACATCTATACAAGACTCTGAAGGACTTGGATAGTGATTCGTGAGTCTTATATGACATGTGCGGACTATTACGTTAGAGTACCCTTTGAGGCGTGACAATTTAAGTTGGTATCAGAGCACTAGGTTATAAAGCAGGACAATAGAACTAAAAGAAATTGAACCTAGAAGTTAAACAAATAGGTTAAAATGGAAATAAAATTTCTTTTTAGGCTAATTAGGAGTCTTTTCTTGTTGTAGGTCCCTCGGAGAGACCCATGAGCGTGCTAGAAGAGGAATGATGAAACACTTGTGTAGTATCCATTGAGGTTGAGAGAATTATGTAAAGATTTTACATTGGCAAAAAGTCCCGGACTTTAGGGAGATGTTTAAACTATGGAAAGAGGGATTGAGGTACATCAGATGGGCAGCTGTGGTTGATCAAATAAGATATGACCCTATGAGAAGGAGGAGATGGACTAAGCTAGAAACCATACACACTTTAGAGAGAACTATGGTAGAGTACGGGCGTGAGTCCATGACTAGTGAAACCATCTTCATTTTGAGAAACGAAGAAACCCAACCCCTCCAGACTTTCGAGTATGGATCACCAAAGGATCCTTGGATGCTCATGACAATCTTTCTGACATCATGATTGGAATATAGCAGATGCCTGGAACCATATAATGTGGCATGCTGTGTACCTAGATATTCTTCCACCTCACATGAGCATCCCACCTCCACTAGCTAGAGATGTAGGCATGCAGTTGAACAATGCGCTTGTGCCGGGAGGAAGTAATGAGATTGAGGAAGTAGAAGAGGAAGAAGAAGAAAAGGAGGAAGAGTATTCCGAGGAGGACCCTAATTAGGCAGAGAATGTGGTACAAGGACCCCTACCCCTCCCATAGAACTGGAAGAAGATATGAACTCGAGGACTGGTTAGTTCCGAGACCACGGGTTCAAGCTTTCTCTCGTTGATCACTGGAGGGCGCTCACCTTCAATATAGACATCTCTTCATACTAGGGGATCCATTTCAGGCTCTCTTCTTCCACTATCGAGAATCTCTAAGTCTCGGTTAAAACCCCAAATGACTTGATTGGGCTCAGGGTTTATATCTTCTTCCAGTTCTATGGGAGGGGCAGCGGTCCTTGGTATCACATTCTCTGCCCAATTAGGTCCTCCTCGGGATCCTCTTCCTCCTCCTCTTCTTCCTTCTCTTCTCCTTCCTCAATTTCATTACTTCCTCTCGGCACAGGCACATTGTTCAACTGCATGCCTACATCTCTAGCTGGTGGAGGTAGGATGTTCATGTGAGGTGGAAGAATATCTAGGTACACAGCATGCCACACTATATGGTTCCAGGCATCTGCTATATTCCAATCATGATGGTCAAAAAGATTGTCATGGGCATATACATACAAGGATCCTATGGTGATCCATACTCAAAAGTCTGGAAAGGTTAGGTTCCCATCGTTTTTCAAAATGAAAGTGGCTTCACTAGTCATGGGCTCACGCCCGTACTCCACCATAATTCTCTCTAGAGTGTGTATGGTTTTTAGCTTAGTCCATCTCCTCCTTCTCATAGGGTCATATCTTATTTGATTAACCACAGCTGCCCATCTAGTATATCTCAATCCTTCTTTCCACAGTTTAAACATCTCCTCTAAGGTCCAAGAACTTCTTGCCAATGCAAAACTTCACATAATTTTCTCAACCTCAATCGATACTCCACAAGTGTTTCATTATTCCTCTTTGTAAAATTTCTAGCACACTCACGGATCTCTCCCAGGGAGACCCACAACAAGAAAAGACTCCTAATTAGCCTAAAAAGAAATTTTTAACTCCATTTTAACCTATTTGTTTAACTTCTAGGTTCAATTTCTTTTAGTTCCATTGTCCTGCTTTATAACCTAGTGCTCTGATACCAACTTAAACTGTCACGCCTCAAGGGGTACTTTAAACGTAACAGTCCGCCACATGACATATAAGACTCACAAATCACTATCCAAGTCCTTCAAGAGTCTTATATAGATGTAAGGCGTCTCTTTACGACAATAGAATACTCGATTCGATAGAGTTAAAGAGTTTAATTTGGCATTCAATAACATTAGAAAATAAATCAAAACATATATGTAATTAGTTACAAAATCTAAAGGGCATTCCCCCACAAAAGAATATTAATTAGAGATCTATTACAGTCATCCAGAGTCTCTTGGTTTCCTACGAAAGTCTAAACAAATTCGAATACAAATTTTAGAGGAAATGCCTAGCTCCTGTACCTGAGCGTAGCTTGTCTCGGTTTAAGCATATGAATTCATGCTGCAATAAATAAAAAACTGTAGGGACGTAGTTACACTAGCTTAGTGAGTGAGAACTTCCAAGATCACAATTATAACACATCAATCAAACAAGTGATATACATCAAACATATGACTAACCAGAAATCATATGTGGATGGACTTGCGCCTTCCATCCCGGGTTAGCAGATTAACGAAGCCTGCGATATTACTCAATATGCCATTTAGGATTACAATTAACCAACTTATAATTCGTTTATGGATCACGATTAACCAACTTTTACACCGTTTAGGATTACGGAAACAACCAATGCTTATACTCCATCCCTATTATGATATGAATAAGTCCATATTTATTTTCAATGTCGAATAGTCAATTATACCAATTCTTTAAGTAACCAATCAATAATCGCAATAGTCAATCCTAATCATCTATACAAGCAATGGTTAATCACCCGACTTCGATTTTTATATTCAATTTCTCATATCAACAACGACCATATATAGGTCCCACTCATCCCCATCATGCATGTCCATTATATCTTTGCCAAGTATCTAGTGCAACTACCATTATAACCGCATACAAGAATTGAAATCGGAAGTGGTACTCATTCGGCCACCGGTCTTTTAGTAATAATAGTCCGGTGGTAGAGAATCGTCAAATTCGAGTCACCTAAATTATATATAAGTATTTCATCACTTAACTAATCCAAACTATATATTAAAGCTTAATAAATTCCTAATTCTCGTTATTTGCGGAAGTCCCGACTTCAAACGGCCATAACTTGGTCATTTTAACTCGGAATTTCACAAATTATATATCGCTTTCTATCTACTTTGAAAGATCTATCTAATTCTAATATTATTTTCAAGTTTTGAAAATGTTAGGGTCACGAAACAGTAGGATCAGTTCTGATTAGTAAGCCCGATGAAGCTAAGGACTGGCTGGCTCAAATAAGCGCCCCTTTGCTGCTTATGAGATTCCACCATATTTGCAATTGGAATATGGGACGTATATGTTAAGGTATAATGCAAGAGTCTAGTGGACTCCAAAAGAAGAAGCTTAGCTCCACCGTTACATGGGAGTCCTTCCATCGGGAATTCTTGGAGAATTATTTTCCCTTAAGTTTAAGAGTGAAATACAGTGCAGACTTCTTGCTGCTTATGAGATTCCACCATATTTGTAATTGGAATATGGAATGTATATGTTAAGGTATAATGCAAGAGTCTGGGGGGACTCCAAAAGAAGAAGCTTAGCTCCACCCGTTACATGGGAGTCCTTCCACCGGGAATTCTTGGAGAATTATTTTCTCTTAAGTTTAAGAGTGAAATACAGTGCAGACTTCTTGCATGTCAAGCAGGAAGTAGAACTGTGGAACAATATAAGACTGAGTTAACTCATCTGCTACAGTATGCCCGAATCCTTCAGGGATAGCGAGGAGTTGAAGAAACAAGTATTTTTGGGAGGTTTGGATGAGGATCTAAGGATTAAACTGGAAGAATTTGGAATGAAAACCTATCCAGAGCTGGTAGAAAAGGCTCGAGTGATTGAAGGAGCCAAGAAGAAAAATACTAAGAACCTGACAAAAGAGTGTTCAGAAGGAGGCCGTTTGATACCTTGAGTTCAGGGTTTAAGGGAAAAAGGTACAAGCCATATCATGGATTTAAGGATAATGCTAGTGGGAGGCCGAATCAGTTAAAGGCCAGTATCACTTGCTAGAAGTGCAAGGGGCCCATTTCCCTAGGTAGTGCTCGCAGTTGAGGGATAAGTGTTACTATTGTGGCAAGTCTGACCATATGGTCTACGCATGTCCGAAGAAAATGGCAGTGACCTGCTTTCTCTGTAAAGAAAAAGGACACTTAGCCTCTGAATGCTCACAAAGGAAAAGTATGGCTGCTCGACCTTTTGGGACTTCGAGCAATGCCAACACTAAGATCCGGGAGTAAAAATGGAATCCGTGCAGCATCACTATGCATGGGATGAGACACTACAATTTCGTGGGCCAGTGGATGGTTGAAGAGGATGACGATGAGGATGTGGAGTTGGCCGCTCTAGACCAAGGAGACGGCATGGACAGCGGCTAGTGACAGGTTATAACAACCCTCTTAAGTTAAATGATCTTTATTTAACAGTTTTCTGTGAGGAATTAAAACTTGTAAAAAGGGAAAGCTGGAATCTAAAACCTCCAAATAGGTAGTAGTGAGAGTGTTTTAGGATCGAGAGTGATGGATGTTTGTTGACCACAGAGCACATACGGTGAATGAAATTGACTTATGTTTTGTTGACCGGAGCGACCCACTCATTCGTCACCACTAGTTGGTTGGGCGACTTGGATTACCTATAGCCACAACTACCGCTAGCCTGAGAATTAAAACCCACCGCAAGTGTCGTGTCAACTCGGAAGTAATAAGGGATTGTCCATTGGAGATCCAAAGGCATCACTTTAAGAGTGATTTGATAATATTGGAGATGAATAAGTACGAAGTTATACTTGACATGAACTGTTAAGTAAGGTTAGAGTTGTGGATTGCCAAAAGAGGATGGTGAACTTCAATGATCAATCAGGAAAAGGAGTGGAGTTCGTGTAACCATAGTTCCAAGAAAGCTTGGGTTAAATTCTTTTGAGTTGATGATGGAAGATGAAGAGATAGTGCCATCAAAGGTATTTTGGATGAGGAGGAAACTTGGGAGGAAAAGGACATACCGTGGTAAATGAGTATTTGGATATATTTCCAGAAATCTTACTGGGTTACCACCGAAAAGAGAAATTGACTTTGAAATTGTATTGGCTCTAGATACCGAACCAATATCTAAGGTACCATACTGGATGGCATCGGCTGAGTTAAAGGAGCTAAAGACCCAACTACAAGGAACTCTTAGATCAGAAATTCATAAGACCAACTGTGTCGCCATGGGGCGCACCTGTCCTATTTGTAAAGAAAAAGGACGGATCTATGAGATTATGTATCGATTATCATGAGCTAAATAAGGTTACAGTCAAGAATCGATACCCCTTACCAAGGATTGATGATTTGTTTGATCAGCTCCAAGGAGCATGTGTGTTCTCACGCATTGATTTGCGCTCAGGATATCATCAGCTAAGAATAAAGCCTAAGGATGTACCAAAGACGGCTTTTCGTATCCTTTATGGACATTACGAATTTCTGGTGATGTCATTTGGACTAACCAATGCACCAGCTACATTTATGGATCTTATGAACAGGGTCTACAAGCCACTTCTGATAAGTGTGTAATGTCTTCATAGATGATATTTTGATATACTCCAAGGATAAGGAACATCTTCGGATGGCGTTACAAACTTTGAGGAAAACAAGCTGTACACCAAATTATCCAAATGTGACTTTTGGTTGGATAGAATATCTTTTCTTGGACATGTTGTAACAGGAAAAGGGATATCAGTTGACCAGAAAAGATTAAGGTTGTAGGGAGTGGAAACAGCCACAAACAGTTACTGAAAGTAAGAAGTTTCCTAGGATTGGCTGGCTATTATGCAAGTTTGTGAAGGATTTTTCAAAGATAGCTAAGCCACTGACTCAATTGACACAAAAGAGCAAAAGTTTGTTTGGATAAATAAAAGAGAACAGAGTTTCAAGAATTGAAACAACGGTTGGTATCGGCACCAATCTTAGTTCTGCCAGACCCAAAAAAGTCTTATACGGTGCATAGTGACGCTTCAAGGAATGGCCTTGGATGTGTGCTAATGCAAAAGGAAGGTTATTGCCTATACCTCTCAACAGTTAAGACCCACGAGCAGAACTATCCTATGCATGATCTGGAATTGGCCACGTTGTCTTTGCCTTAAAACTTTGGAGACATTATCTGTATAGGCAAAGGTGTGAAGTATACATGGATCACAAAATCTTAAATATTTATTCACACAGAAGGAATTAAATATGAGCAAAGAAGATGGTTGGAACTGATAAAGGACTATGATTTAAAATAAATTATGTCCAGGAAAGTGAATGCAGTTGCAGATGCTCTAAGTCGGAAAAGTTATAGAGAAGTAGTTGCTAATCAAAGTCAAAGAGATCTAATAAGGATTTTGAGAAGCTGAGAATTGAGTTCGTAGACCAAAGTGCAGAGCTTGAAATAGCTAATCTGGTATTGGAACCAACCTTGATAGAAATAATCAAAGAAGCCCAAAGGTATGATGAAATAATACAAAGGATTAAAAAGGAAACTTAAGAAGGAAAATACTGGACTTTGCAATAGATGACGAGGATGTGATTAGAATGAAGGGCAGATTGTGTGTGCCCGAAGATGGGGAATTAAGAAAAAAATAATGAGTGAAGCCCACAACTCCGGTTAACCATGCATCCTGGAGGTACCAAGATATTCCAGGACTTGAAAAGCCACTATTGGTGGAATGGCATGAAAAGGATTAACAGATTATGTAATGAAGTGCCGGTCTGCCAACAAGTGAAAGTAGAACACCAAAGGCCAGGAGGATTATTAAAGCCTTTACCCATCCCGAATGGAAGTGGGATCAGATATCCATGGACTTTGTGTGTGGTTTTCCAAAGACTTCTTGGGTTGTGACGCAGTATGGGTAATAGTGGATCGGTTAACTAAGTTAGCGCATTTCTTACCCATAAACATGACCTATTCAATGGACAGGTTGGCTAAGATCTACATTCGAGAGATTGTACGGCTACACGGCATACCAGCAAGAATCATTTCAGATAGGGATCCGAGGTTTGTGTCCAAGTTCTGGACAAGTCTACAGAAGAGTTTGGGTACAAACTTGCACTTCAGTACGGTATACCACCCTTAGATCGATGGACAGTCTGAGCGGACAATCTAAACCTTGGAAGACATGTTAAGAGCCTGTGTTTTGGAATTAAGAAGGAACTGGGATAACCATATACCCCTCATCAAATTTGCTTACAACAACAGCTATCACTCAACTATTCAGATGCCACCTTACGAAGCCATATATGAATGGCGTTGTAGGTCCCTTCTATTTTGGGATGCTATGGAAAAATTAGCTATCGGGCCAGAATTGGTACAAGAAGCGGCAGATAAGGTGAGGGTGATCCAACGAAAAACGAAAGAAGCTCAAGACAGGCAAAAGAGTTGGGGTGGATTTCAAAAGAAGAGAGCTCGGATTTCAAGTGGGTGACATGTGTATCTAAAGATAAGTTCACGTACACAAGGAAAGTTGAGCCCGAGATATATTAGACTGTTCGAAATCTTGGAAAGAGTTAGAGACTTGGCGTACTGGCTAGCCCTACCACCAAACTTATCAGGAGTTCACAACGTGTTACATGTGTTGGTATTAAGGAACTATGTACCCAACCCTAAAAAGATTTTGGAATTGGAACCCATTCAGCTGAAAGAGAATTTCACTTATGAAGAATATCCCATAAGGATTCTGGATAAGAAAATCCAAAAGCTTCAGAGCAAAGAAATTCAGTACGTTAAGGTGTTGTGGAGAAACATGCCTCCAAAGAAGCAACTTGGGAAGCTGAAGAGGAGATTCGGATAAGTACTCGAGTTGTTTGAAAGACAAGGTACATCAGTTTAGTTTTGAGGACAAAATTCTGTTTAAGGTGGGAAGGTTGTAAACCCCGATTTTCCTAGTAATCAAGTAAACTTCGAAAACCGGAAACCACAAAAAACTCTAAACCGGATTAGTATAAACCTTGTGAGAGAAACCTAAGAACCCTAGATCGGCTTTCCTTCAGTTTCAAATTAAAAGAACTTTATAAAATAATTTAACGTGGAATATTGTTTTAAAGTATATTTCAAACCATAAAAAGTTCTGATTTTGAAAAATTTTTTATTCCGGCCTTCCCAAGATCCATTGCGGAAAAAGCAAGCCCTCGAACTAGAAATTCGGAAAAATATTTCGGAATACTCTTTAAAACCAAAATTTAATAGGGATTTCAAAAATATAAATTTTATAATTTTTCGGGTTATAAAAATTATAGATATAGCATTTTTCTCGTATTTTCTTTACTACCAGGTAAAGTAAATGTCTTGTTTACTATTCATTACTATTCACAAGTACAACCTATTACACACACAAGCCATACCCTAATCTTACATCCTTACAAACACTCAATTACATTTTCCTTTCCAATGAAAATTTATCTCTTAACAAATTATTACATGTAATACTTTTTATTACATAAATTACAAAACAAAATTTATTTAACTCTCTCTCTCTCCCCCTCCCATTGTGACTGGCGCACCTCCCTAATTTTGTCTCAAATTGTTTTATTTTATTTCCATTTCATAATTGAAACAAACCCTAATTCACTTAATATAAATAATCTTTTACTTTTCTCTCTCTTCATTCACTTCATTTGTTCAAAAAATCACAAACTCTCTCTTTATTTTTCCTCTCTTGCCGAGAGCCTTGTTCCAATACACACACACAAGCTCATTTTCTCTTCATTTTCCACTTGATTTAAGCCTTAGGTGATTCCTAACGCTTTTCTACCATTAAATCTTGTAATGACAAGATTATTCATGAATATTTTCACCTTAAGTCCCCATGAGCACTTGCTAGAGACAAGAAAAAACTAATACATGAATATCAAGCCATACAAGAGTGGATCTTGTGTTTTAATGTATTTTCATCAAATGATCTTCATGTTCATGCATATAATAGTAGAATAAAGTAGAGATCTTGCATAAACATCCATGTTCATGCTTTCAAACTTCATTTCATGCATCATAAGTAGTAGATCTCGCATTTAGATACTCATATTATACTTGATATTCATGATCTCATAAATATTTTGTGTTTTAATGCATTAATGCTCATAAAGGCTTTGTCTTGTGTGTATAAATGTTGTAGTCAGTAAATCTTTAAGTAGATAAGACAAGAAATTTGAAAAAGAAAAACTTTTGTTGAAATGTTTACATGAAAAATTCGTATAAATTCAAAACCATGCTTTAAAAACCTTTTATCAACTTTAAAACTTGTGTTTTATATGAAAAATGAAGGGTATAGGTAATAGGTATCATTAAGTAATGATTTTTATAAGTTGAAATGAAATTTGATGAGAATAATGTGTAAAACAAAGAGTAGAAATAAAATAGGAAATTTTGAGTTACTACTCAATTTAGGAAATTCGTAATTTTGGATTATTGCAATAAAAACACCTATTTTCCAAGCTCAAAATGAAAGTTTTATTTAATAAATAAAGTCCTTAAGGGATAGGTATAGTAAAACCTTAAATTTTAATACATTAAACAAGTTTTTCTTAAAGGAATCATTCAAAAACTAAATTTTCAAAAAAATTCGGATTTTGGAATAAACCCTATTTGAAAACATGTTTACAAAGTATAAAATGAGAATTTTTATGTAGAAATGAAGATCTTAAGTAATGGATATAATGAAGATTCAATTCTAGCTAAAATAACTAGAAATTCCTAAGAAATAATCCCAAAACACAAGTGAGTTATCAAAGTTAGGAAACTAGTTTTTTTAAAAGTAGTTATTCTTGAAGTCTTGCACAATAAAGGGTTCTAAAATTTTCTCTTAGTAACATTGTCAAGATCATGCATACATTAAACTCATAACATGCCATTCATGATAGAATCATTAATATTGTATATATAATTGATTTATAAAGTAGAAACATTTTAAACATTTACAAAACTATTTTCGGAATTGGAAAATTTTTACTGATCAAAACTGATCCTACTATTTCGTGACCCTAACATTTTCAAAACTTGAAAATAATATTAGAACTAGATAGATGTTTCGAAGTAAATAGAAATCGATATATAATTTGCGAAATTCCGAGTTAAAATGACCAAGTTATGACCGTTTTAAGTCGGGACTTCCGCAAATGACGAGAATTACGAATTTATTAAGTTTTGATATATAGTTTGGATTAGTTAAGTGATGAAATACTTATTAGGATATTTCATCCTTTTTAGGTGATCTCGAATTTGACGATTCTCTACCACCGGACTATTATTACTAAAAGACCGGTGATCCATGGCCGAGTGAGCACCACTTCCGATTTCAATTATTGTATGTGGTTGTAATGGTAGTTGCACTAGATACTTGGCAAAGATAAAATGGATATGCATGATGGGGATGAATAGGAGTTATATATGGTCGTCATTGATATGAGAAATTGAATATAAGAATATCTAAGCCGGGTGATTAACCATTGCTTGTATAGATGATTTAGAATTGATTGTCTTCGATTATTGATTGGTCACTTAAAGAATTGGTATGATTAATTATTCGACATTGAAATAAATATAGATCATTCATATTTAATATGAGGATGGAGCATTAGTATTGGTTGGTTGTCCGTAATCCTAAACGGTTGTAAAAGTTGGTTAATCGTGATCCATAAACGAATTAATGAGTTGGTTAATCGTGATCCATAAACGAATTATAAATTGGTTGACCGTAATCCTAAATGGCATATTGAGTAGTACCGCAAGATTCGTTAATCTGCTAACCCGAGATGGAGGGCGCAAGTCCATCCACATATGATTTCCGACTAGTCATATGTTTGATGATTTCATATATTTAATGCATATCACTTGTCTGATTAATCACTTATTTGATTGATGTGCTATGATTGTGATCTTGGAAGTTCTCATTCACTAAGCTAATGTAGCTTATGTCTTTACAGTTTTTATTTATTGCAGCATGAATTCATATGACTTAAACCGAGACAAGCTACGGCTCAGGTACAGGAGCTAGGAATTTCCTCTAGAAGTTGTATTCGAATTTGTTTAGACTTCCGTAGGAAACCAAGAGACTCTGGATGACTGTAATAGATCTCTAATTAATATTCTTTTGCGGGGATGCCCCTTAGATTTTGTAACTAATTACATATGTGTTTTCATTTATTTTCTAATGCTATTGAATGCCAAATTAAACTCTTTAACTCCATCGGTTCGAGTATTCTATTATCGTAAAGAGACGCCTTACATCTATACAAGACTCTCGAAGGACTTGGGTAGTGATTCGTGAGTCTTATATAGCATGTGACGGACTGTTATGTTTAAGGTACCCCTTGGAGCGTGACAATGTACACTACATGTTGCAAGAAACTTGAAAACCAAATATAAGAATACTCAAAATGATAGTAACAATCGTAGCCTTTTAAGCATGGGAAAGAAAATTTATATACTACATAAATGCATTGAAGAAAGGACACACAAGTGCTCCTAAATACAAATCACATCATTTTAATTACTTAAATACCAATGCAAAATCACATCTAAAAGACGAGAGACTAAATTTAACAAAGAAATAGTTTAAAAAATGTGCCATTGAAATTGCAGTACGATGCTATATCACAAATTTTAAATGTGATTTACCATAGCAAGGAAAAATTGCATCTAACATCCCCATCCATGCCTACTTACTACTGAGTCAACTCACTTATCATCAACCATGACAAGAACCAAAGACCCCCCTAACACCGTGAATACCAACTCCATCAACACCTTGAAGCTTAGATTTCCACCACATTGTCAAAGCAAACCCAAAACCATAGACTTCTTAAGCCCTTAAATATCTCCTTTTCCATTGCGCTTTCTTCACGACGCTGGGCACAGCACAATGCAAATCCACCATCAAGCTTCCGCCACTCACCATTACTAAATCTCAACCACATGTCAACAGATTCAGCCAAATCATAGACTTCAAAGAACAACCAATACTAATGTCACAAGCAGCACATGTGACATACCAACAAACACATGAGATTTTGAGTTAATATTTTGGTAATTACTTTTATGTAATTGGTTTTTTTATAATTGTCTCCAAAGGTTTGGTAAACAGGAAATTTCCTCAACTTGATCCTATAACAAATTGGCATGAGAACCAAGTACTATGGATGAAACTCACCCGTCTTCAACAACAATTGGAGGCATTCATGACAATATATCAAGCAGACAAAGGATAATCTGTTTTTCATACGTATCTGTATCTTTTTCAAAATGATATGCGTAAATATGTCCGATTTATATTTATATTTTATCTATATTTAATCTATTTGATCTTTTAATAAAAACTGCTAATTTTTTTTTTCATCCATATCTAATTCTTTATAAATAATTTGTTAGAAAAAAGTTAAAAAAAAAAAACATTTGTATCTGTAATCTGTCAACAAACAAACAGACCCAAAGAATGGAAGGGTTGAATGGGAGCGTGAAAGGTTAGCTAAGGTGGAGGAGAGACAGAAGTTGATAACCCAGATTTTAGAACTAGAAACCGAACTTCCGGAATTGGGCACTTGTTTGTACGAAACCGGTGATGGCAGCAACAGTGGACAGCAGCCAAGGCAAAGGAGAGTCAATGTGAGTATGCAAGAGACTGGGAATGCAGTTCTGAAATTTAATAAGACGGATTTTCCACATTTTGATAGAATATCTAATGGATCAGCTGCTGCAGATACTTCTTCAGTTTGTGTTTTAGAGTAACAAAGACCAAAAGCTATCTAGTCAGCAAATATGAATCATGTTAATGTAGCAAAGCCAAAGAGATATAAACATCCCCTATTTCAAATACTTTAGTAATCCATGAGGTTAAACATGATATTGCTCAGTAGCCAGGGTTGCATAATCGTTATATTATAAATATAATAGCCTGCACCACATTCATAAGTTCAAGCTTTTGTACTGTTAACCTTAATATGATACAAGAGTAGGATGTTTTACGTAACTCCATTTAATTAAGTTGTCCATTTAATAAGTCTTAATCAAAGTCTCAACTCAAAAATGAGGAAGAGTATTATATTATAATTATAATAGCCTATAATATTTCTATAAGTTTAAACTTTTAAATCAGATGATTATGCCGCTAACCTTAACAATAATGATTCCTCTGAAAAGATAATGTGTACGTACAACTCATGCAGATATCATATCTATATGTAGGTCAAGATTTTCTTTGCCTCAAAAGGATCAACTTTTTAAAATTTCATTTCTTGGTACAGGGAAAAGAATATACAAAAGAAAAGACAATTCTTTGAATGATCAACTTGATGTCAAGCAAGCAACATTTGATTATTATTTCATTACGTAGACTAAGAACCGTAAGCAGTTTGTTTGGTAATGTATCCAAATTGACTGCAAAAATATAAGAATAATTCCACATTTTCCTTTGTCATCAACCCTAAGGATAATCTAACTCAAGCAAATTATCAGCCCTGATATATCAAAGACATATTGCAATGCTCAAGCAGCTGAGCAAAAAGATGTCCAATTTTTCACTCTAATCTACAGACCAATATTATAGGAAAAATCTATTGAAGGAGAATAAGCCAATCTAGAGGCATCTAAATACTCATTAGCTGGTATTTTAGTTGCAATCAGACAATGCTAGCTACAGGGTTATTTTAGTTGCAATCAGACAATGCTAGCTACAGGGTTAACTGGCTTAAAAAAAAAAAAAAAACACTTTCACATGAAGAGAGCACAGGGATATGACCCTCAAAAGCATATTCTTGCAAATGAGAAAGAAAATAAAAAGCACAACTTGGAGACTCTGGATCCTTTACATTGTGGGGTGTTTTTATTGAAAGAACAGTTAGCAAGCAAGAGTATTCTCACCTGATACATGCACAAGTCAGACATTACTTTGACATCCTTCACCCCCCACTATATCCACAAGCAGCTGATAGATCTAGTGTCATGTTTGTTGCTGAACCTTATCTCTGCAGGTTTTCTCTACAAAGTAACGAATCCTTGTCACTTAGTTTCAATAAACTCAATAGTATAATCACAGCCAAATATGACTTCCGTTTTTCCCCAAATCACATAGAAATATTACTTTGGAGCTTTTCTAATTCACGGCATCAACAAGTCCCGGAGCCCAAATACATATAAAAACACGTGGCCTTCAAAATTTCATGATCACTTAATCCCTCAGAGATTCTGATTATCACAATTGCTCGCAGATCCACATATTCAACAAAAAGACCATAATTAGCCCCTGAAAATCCTGAATCTCTCACCTTACTTGCACTTAGACACAGAACCAAATAATAAAAAAAAGCCATCACAACAACAGACGAGTTCATTCTACCAGTAACAATTTTGCAGACAAAAACAAAAAAGAAACTACTCAAAAGAGTCCACTATATGAAGTATACACTTCAGAGACTCCATAATCTATTAAATTATATGCCAATCTCAGCAGCTGAATCTAATTTTCTTCTATCAAAATAAATAGCTAGAATAAACAGATAGTTAAAGCTTCTTCTTTATTAGCTTTAAAACCTCATAAATGAAGATCTGCAGTTTAAACTCACCCGGAACTCCAAAGCTCTCGCGAACTGGCGAATTCGCTATCAAACAGTAGAGCAGATAGCAACTGCAGGGGCAAAAAATAAACCCTTATTTTCTCACGTTCTTATTGAAAGTAAAATGACGGCATCTAGTGTGTTTTAGCGTTCTGTTGTTCAAACCTATGGCCAAAGCCCCCTCTTCCCGAGAGAGAGAGAGAGAGAAGGAATAAAAAATAACGGAAAACGAAGAATAATACATCAATTTTAATGCGACAAATTACGGGAAGCGTCCAGGAATGGACACGTGTCGAAAGATTGTTGAAAAACCAAAGTTGCGATGTGAGAATTCGTGGAGGAGAGAAGGTTAGCAGATCCGATCAGTTTCGCTAGCATGATTCGTCCACCTACGTCCCCATTTTACAGATTCTGACACGTGACCCCCGCCGCTTGCTTCTGATGCTTTTCTTGGCTTAATTTATTGGGAGAGGGCCGCGGCCACGTCGATTTGCCTAGCATTATTATCTTCCCCAGGCCGGGAAAAGGCCTACAAAGCCTTTATTAGCATGAAACCACACCTGCATTGCATACAGAGCGGCTTCCGCCGTCCACTACCACCCCCTCACCGGGGCTAGAATTGTACGTAAAATAAATCTAAGATTTAACGTTTGAAATAATAAGATGAAAAAAAAAAGTTATATATAATAGTACGAATAAAAAATCATTAAAGTGTTATTATGAAGTAGGGTTGGTCTTGGCTTAAGTTGCCAAATTATGTCCTAATTTAAGGACGCATCCCCTCACTATTGGATCGATTAACCTTATAAAACAAAAACATGTGAGGTAAATTCACACAATAGGATAATTTTTTCGATTTTAATAGTTCGAGTCATAATCTAGTATGCCGTAATATTGCGGTATTGTAGCAGAATCATCCTATTTGGGTAGGTAATTTTTACATTGTGTTTTTCATTTTGTATTTTTATTGGATTCTAATAGTTCGGTAGTATTTTGATATGTCGTACTATTATCGTATTGTAGTAAAATAGTTGCATTTTGGTAGGTAATTTTCAACATGGTATTTTTTATCTTGTAATTTTGTCAGATTCTGGTAATTCGATCGTAATATAATATGTCATAATATTGTTATATTATGGTAAAATAGTCTTATTTCATTAGGTAATTTTTTACACGATATTTTTCATGTCTTAATTTTATTGGATTCTAGTAGTTTGATCGTATTTTGGTATAATAATATTATCGTATCGTGGTAAAAGTTGTATTCGGGTAAGTAATTTTTATACAGTATTTTTCATCTTGTAATTTTATCGGATTCTAGTAGTTTGGTCATATTTTGATATGTCAAAATATTGTCGTTATGTGGTAAAATTGTCTTATTCCGGTAGGCGATTTTTAACATGGTATTTTTTTTCTCGTAATTTTGTCGCATTTTGGTAGTCCATTCGTACTCTAGTACGTCGTATATTGTCGTATTGTGTTAAAATAGTCGCATTTCGATAGGTAATTTTTATATGGTATTATCCATCTCGTAATTTTGTTCGATTCTGGTTGTTCGATCGTATTATGATATATCGTAATATTGTTGTATTGTGGTAAAATAGTCGTATTTCGATAAGTAATTTTTACATGGTATTTTCTATCTTGTAACTTTGTAGGATTTTGGTAGTTTGGTCGTATTATAATATGTCGTAATATTGTCGTGTTGTAGTAGAATCGTCATATTCTAGAAGGTTAATTTTACATGATGTATTCGATGTCGTAATTTTGTCACATTCTGTTCGCTCCATCGTAATTTGGTATGTCGTAATATTATCGTATTGCTGTATAATAGTCATAATCAAGTAGGTAATTTTTACACGATATTTTCCATCTCTAATTTTATTAGATTCTGGTATTTCGATTGTAGTCTGGTATGTCGTAACATTGTCGTATTATGGTAATTCAGTCATTAGAAATGTCGTAGTATTGTTCTATTTTGGTAATTTATTATATTATCATAATATTAGTTCTGCCATATAGAGCTAACTATGGAAATTTCTTCTATTTTTGTATGTGTCGATTTTATTGTATTTTGGTAGTTTTTTGTCTTATTTTGGTAAAATACGAACCTGACCAGTTCACTAGGTCACATTCTAATATTAGGTCGCAAGTACGCGACTTAAGCCAAGTTTTTCCCTTATAAAGTACATCAAATATGACATTGGTGGTTGTACCAGCATGCATTTATAACACTAGAAAGAATATTAATTAATTTTTTTATTACTTAAAACAATGATCTTATATTATTTTATATAACATTAATGCAAATTTTTAAACCACTTAATCACTTATATTATCGATCCTATATTTTAAGTTACCTTTAAATATTGTCCCTTTGTATAATTTTTTTTTTCAATTTCCCTTAAATTTGCAATCAAATAACTACTAGTAAAACCAAACCACATATGCATCTCCTTTATAATAATTCAGTTGGAGTATCTATGTCATTAATTTTCAAGGAAAATTTCTTTGAACTCCCTCGATTTTCTTTGGTGCATGTAATCAAGCTGAGACCCACTATGGGTCTATTTGTTTTGTCAGTGTGCAAATGGCATGCAGACATTTTTAAACTGACTGTTTGTTAAAAAATAGATATAAATGAAAAAAAAAATATATATATATTTTTACTCATAAATAGATTAAACAAATGATACAGATCATATATAAATAAGTTATAGATGCATATTAGATACAAATATAGATATAGATAAAAAATAGACCATCCAAACAAACCTATATTGAAATATCCCACAAAGTATTTCAAAATAAAAGGTATTATGATAATTTAAATCTTAAATATTTCTTTCAAATATGAGTTTTTCACTTTAGATACCCCTCCCCACTGTATAAACATTCCTAACACCTAACCCTATCATCTATAAAAGTTTTAAAAAAGATACAAGCTCTCGAAGTCTCTAAAAACTAAAACTCTCTTAAAAACCTTTCACATTCTTTTCTCATGACACGAATTGATGATAATACAGATAAACGTCTTGATTGGAATCACCAACAACAAACAGAACAATCAAGACCCAAAAAAAGGTAAAACCTAAAAAAAGGTAAAAACCTATCTTAAAGATTACTACTTTTGGTGAATAAGTTGGTTACAAGATGATGTGGTATGAATCTTGTTAAGATGATGGGATTTTTTGTGAATCATTTGTTAAGGTAAGGATATCTCACGCCAATCTTATTGAATTGTACCTCTAGATTTGGATTAAGAAAAATCTAACTGTTATGAGATATCATAAAGCATGAGACTAAAATGGATTAAATAGAAATTAGATTCTAGTTAGGATTTGATCTAATGAATGAATTTTGGTAATGATAGAGAAAAACTTGTGATTGTTTGTGTGGAAAAGATCAACTAGAGAAGATGGCTAGACTAGATGGGGGCCCTTAATAAACCAAAAGTTAGTTTTCATTATTAAAGGTACATATTAAGAAATTAAATAAAATGTATAAAATAAAATAAAATTTTATAAGAAAATTTAGATGAATTGACTTTTACTTGATAAATTTCTAATGCAAAGTTGTGATATTTAGAAGATTGAACTTATAAGTCGTGAGGACATTAGGTACAAAGCTACAATTACTTATTGGTAATTATAGCTTGTGACGATACGACCTACATCAACCTGTGACTAAATCCTATATCAATATGTTTGGAATTCAATCCAAGATTATTCTTATTTGTATGGAGACTGCGACCCGTTACTTATAGTAAAGCAAGAACCTTGGTCTAAGATGTAGACGCCACAATCAAAGATGGAAATTCGATTGATAAGTCACAATTAAATGCCACATAATAGATCCAATAAGTTCAAGAAAAGTTCACTCAATAACCTAAAAGAAATATCTTAATTTTTTTTATTCAAAGTTATATGTTCATTACAAAGCAAAGTACTTAATATAAAAGCTAAAGGAAAACTAAAAGACACAAAACAATTGTTTCTGTCTAGATAACATATGCTAGCGGCAATACAAATCAACACAGGTGGCCTTTAAAATAAAATAAGAAAAAACACGTTCTAAACACAATGCACACCAGCAGTAAGCTGGCGGCGTAGAACCTAAGGCCATCGGCTTACATTTTATAGGTTGGTGGCATTGAGAAGCTGCTTTAGAGAAATCGATTTTGTACACTTTCAACACCATTGCAAGGCCAGTGGCTTATATATTGAAGGCTGGCATCGTTGAGCTATAAGCTGGAAGTGATGGGTCGCCTTTGATCTTGATCATCCCATTCATCATCTTGGTCCATTCCCGAGTTGACTTTGAGGATGTTGATCAGTTTAGGCTCATCCTTGGTGGTGTGCACATGGATCTCCTCATCTTGAACTTCTTGAATAAATCTATTGAGTGCATCCTTGAATCTCTTAACTTGAGTCCTTGCAGCCGGTCCAGATGGTATCTCTAGCGGATCTACTCTCCATTTTTTAGCCATGCCTCCATCAATAGGATCCCTTGAAGTTGGAGGCAGCAATGGCTTTTACTAGTATCCCCCTACATTTTCAGCAGTGGAAACATCAGTTTGCTTGTGTTGGGAATCATGTAGGGCCTCATGTCGAGTGACTTCTAGAATAGCAACAGTTGGCATGAAGCCAATCGCTTGCGCTCTTGGTGCAAGCAAAGTTATCCTAGTTTCCGATGTAATAGTAGCTCTCGTCACAACTGGTGGAAACTACATGAAGATATTCAAAATCGATTGAGAGCCGAGGTGTTCTCCTACATAGTGTGTATCATGAGCTCACTATCAACTATAAGAGTTTACACAGCCATAAAAGCAACATTATCCCCAGCCGTGTAGGTCTACTTAACCACATCAGCATAATTCTCATGATCTTGGGGGTGTGCTTCCTGTCTAGCTTTCTTGTGTGAATGTGCCATCTATGTCAAGAATTTACTCTTTCCCAGTGGAGTCGCCAATTAAATGTATGGTGAGGTTGCTGCAATTGGTTGATCACATGTAATAGGTTAGTCAACCTTAGAGGATTCCAGAACTAATGACACATGTATAGATGTTGTAGAGAGAGGCATAGTATGAGGAATAGGCAAACCCGGTTTCTCAAGTGCATTAGTGTGACAAAAGATCAAGTCAAGTAGACTCAATTGTTTTTTACTCGTTTTTCACAATGTAATTACTTTGATCTTTTCTGGAGTTATTCCAGCAAAGTTTTCATATTGCTTTCAATCTTAACAATACACATAATATAACCTCAAATGAGAGAAGGAACTTCTTATTTATAAATGGTGGAGGCGATGTTAGACATTGGATAGCACTTGAACGAACGGTTGAGATCAAGCGTTGCTTGTGACCATTGGATCTCTTTTATGAATCAAATGGTCATCCAATGGTCAGCATTCATCCCTTCTTTTGCTTTTATGGCTTGGGCTTTGGTTGTGGACTTAGAAAAAGATGAGAGCTTTTATAATATACAAGGAGCTCATTTGCCTTTTAAAGCAATCTATCTTTAATATAAAATTGAAATAGGGTTATTTTATTCTATATAAGCCTTATTTTAGCCAAATAAAGCTTGAATGAGCTTAGAAAAAATATTTTTTGAGTCTACTTTTAATGTACGACTAAATCGAATTAAGTTGAGAGTGGAATAAAATAATCTGACAATCCCGTTTCAAGCCTACTAAGTCGAATCTCTTAATGACGTCCCTTATTGGACCTATCTTGTAAACCTTGCCACTATCCGAAAAGACCAACTCTTGGCATTAAATTAGGCTCCAAGCCCGATTACCAAAATGACCCTCTATAGTGTATAAACTTTCTAGATTGATAAAATTATGTGATTAAAAGGGTTGTTGGGGACTTAGTATAAGTTTAGGTAAAATAAACATGAAATTAGACATGTGCATAAGTAAGGACACCATAGGCCCTTAAACTCTTATGTGCATCAAATAGCCCCATCCCTTAAACACTTTCCACTTTTCTTTTGTTTTTCAAAAGCTCTCCATATCTCTAACAGGTATTATCCTAAATTGTAATAATTTTTACATAAAGAAAATCATGGTTAGATGCGATGTTAAGTTTTTATCCTAGTTTTATCTTGTTTGTTCTTAGATACTCCAAAAATGGATACTTTTGAAGACTAAAGCAACTTACCACTTGAACTTCTTATGAGTTTTAGGTGAGTGTTTAGCTCTTATATGAATTATGTTGACTTAAAATTGGTGTAAACAATGTTTTAAAGCTAGGTATCAAACTTGGATAATTTGTAGAGCTCCAAGAAGTGGTAATTTAGTTTGCTTGGGTTCAAGTCAATTCTCTACATGATGAAACTCTAAATCGAGCTAGATATGAACTTTAATGATGTTTAGGGGTAGTATAGAGTGTGGGTTGTTGCTTGAAATAGAGAAACGATTATTCGTGCCTTATTAAGGGCAGCATGACTTTCCTTTAAGGTAGCATAGCTAGTGCCAAAGTGAAGTTTGGGTTGATTTTGATGAGTTATGAATGTGTTTAATATATTAAAATAGGTTACAAGTGAAAAGAAGTGTTGATTGAAAAAATATGATTATCAATGTGTCGATTAATGTTCTTAAGTGAATTTAGGCATGAAATGTGAAGGGCAAGTTTTATTGATTGAAGTTTTGTGCTTAATTGAATATTATCAATTGATTAATGAAGTTTTAGAATAATATCAATATGGTAAATTTGAATATTGACGAAGTAATATTGAATATGGTTGGATTATAGAATGATTTATTTCATAAGATTTTTTATGATTAAATGCTAAATAATGATAAATTGATTTAAATCCTTAATTTTTTGAATAATCTCTAGTGGTTTGGTATGCCTAATGATTTGATTAAAGTAGAATATGTGGATAAATGGATCACTGAAAATTTAAGTATGTTGAATGTTTAATTCAAGTTAATTTATTATGATAACATGTTACATAAGATGCTGCACTTAATGAAATTTGATAGTTTGGGATAGCATCTAAATGAAGAAATTGAATAAGGAGTAAATAGGAAACTTAAAGGAAATTAAAAATGTATACGAAATGATATTGAAACTAAAGGAATTAGGAATTAACTATGAGTTAGAAATTATCTTGAAATAACATTAATGAGGTTTCTTTTATGTGTTGATCTTATTAGAGTTCTTGATTTAAGCTTAGGAGAGTCTAAATTAAACTATATGTTGTAGTTATATACTTATGCTTTTGAAACCATGTCTACAATGCTTATTACGATTTAAAATTGTTATGATGATCAAGTTTTCCAAAATTTCTATATTAATTATAGTTAAAAATATGATAGAAACTATAATATGACATAAAACTATCATAGAAATATAATAAGAAGATATTTCAACTCATTTAGAAAAGGTTACATAATAGGCACCAATTTATAGGCACCTCAGACATGGATAGAAGAGGTAGGTATATCGGCACCATCATTTGTTACCTTGCCCATTTACCATCTATTACATCTAAGAACAACAACTAATATTAGATTACAAAAATAAAGCTAAAAAACTAATGAATCATCTAGAAGATCTATACCCCTCTATCCCTCTCAAGTTAAGGAGGTGATATTCTAACTTGCATGTAATTTTCATAAAGAAGTTTCTTCATAATCACCTCATTAGAATATCAACTACTGGATCTCAAAATGGCACATGGTGCAATTTTATTCCTACATGTTCAATCTTAGGTTTAATATGACGATGATCAAGTCGCATATGTTTCAAACAATTATGTTGCCCTAGATTCTTTACAATGGTTTATATTTTATTTTATTAATTTCCTTTAGTAAGTCTAGGATATATTTTCCTTGGCAAATAAATAATTTATTCTATCCTAGCAACTACCCTCCTTGAAAATAAATTTGACCCCTCAAGTTCCCACATATTCATACTCCTTAATTCTTCTCTTGAAATGGCTAATTTCTATTATATTGTCACTTGTGATGATGATATCATCTACATATACAATGAGGATTGACTTAAATCCAATTATTTTTTGTTTCAAGAACAAGGTATGTTTAGTTTGACTTTGCTTGTACCTAAATAATGTCACCAAATTTGAACCAACATAGAGGGTTGTTCTTTTTGTATATTTCTCCTTAGTTATTTTTAGAAGAAAAACCAAATAGAATATTTATGTAAATCTCCTCTTCTAAGTCTCCATTTAAGAAGGTGTTTTTCACATGTAATTGATGCAGTGGCCAATCTCAATTTGCAGCATGGGATAATATTATCTCGATAGAATTTAAATTCTCTATAAGCAAGAAGTTTTCTTCATAGTTGATCCCATATGTTTGAGTATACCCTTGTGCAATCGGTTGTCCCTTATACTATATAACACTTCCATCAAACTTATACTTTATACTGAAAACTCACTTGTTCTTAACTACATTACTACTTCCTAAGTATTATCTTGGTATAAGGCTCTCATTTCCTCCCAGACTACTTTACTCCATTTTGAACTACCAAATGCCTCTTGTGTGCTTCTTGAGATTATCTCTTCATCCATACGAGCTAGACATGCCATGTACTTTGAAGGCAAATTTAAGTGAGTCAAGTATTTTCAAATGGGATATCTTGCATATACCCTGTTTCCCTTTTTATAAACCTATAGGCAAATCAAGTTCATCTATGTCTTGTATCTGGGTTTGAGTCTCACCTTCAACGTTTGGTTAGACCAAGGATTCCAAGGTTGACAATTCAATTTGCTCAAGAACTTATGGCCAACATGTGTATTTCTTTCTTTTCTGAATAAACTTCGATTCCGTAGAGTTCGTAGCATGATCATTTTCAATAGCATGAAGAGGCCTCAGAGATTCATTATTTATAAGGAGAGTCTTGTGACAAATTTATAGGACTAAAGGCATTGGATTGTTTATTAGGATTTTGCAAGATAAAATCAAATTCAATGGGCTTTAAAATAAGATAGAAAGGACTAACATATATAAAAGCACATCACTCTGTCTCTTTTTCAACCCCGAATTACCATAGTTATGAGGGTTAAAATATGGCTGGTTTTTAAAAAAAGCAATACCGATAGTGACATAAACTTGCTTTGTTGGTGGATGGTAGCATTTATTCCCTTTTTTTGATGGTCAATATCTAACAAACACCACCTTAAGAGCTCTCAATTCAAATGTATATCCTTATGTTGGTGTATTGTTTAAAACTAGGACAATATACCCAAAATCCTTAGGTAATAAGGAGTTTAATAAATGACACTTTAGATAAAATTTAAGGAAAATACTTAAAGGAGTCCTAAAATTGAGGACCTTTGATTGGACACGATTAATGAGACATGTTGTTAAGTCAACATATCCTCATGATGTGCTTAGTTACAAGTGAGTGAACATCATGGCTCTTGCAATTTCTATAAGATGTTTGTTCTTACATTTTGCAAGTCCATTATGTTGAGGAGAGTATAGATAAGAATTCTGGTATACAATTTTATTTTCACTTAGGTATTTTCCCAACCTATTTCAAAAATACCTCTTACCATTATCTATACGAAAAAATCTAATGTTCTCATTAAAATAATTTGAGGCAAATTTATGAAACTACTTGAAAGCATGACAAACATTGAATTTTTTTAGGGTCCACAAGCATCACCATGAATCAACTATAGGGTTTCAAAGATTTGTGTGATTGAATGTCATTGGAGTTTTTTTTAGCATTTTTGTTGTGATGCGACATTCTCAACTAAACCCATCCAACTATCTATTTTCAAACAAATTTGGTACAATTGACTCATATAAGTAAAATTAGGTGATCTAAGCATTCACGCCATGAAATAATTTAATATTCACTAGAGACAAAAATAAAGGATCTAGACTCGAACTTAATACTAACCTTGAGACTTATTCCAGAAATGTAGTATAGGCCATTATGTTCCTTAACATTGCATATCATCTTCCTTGAACACTAGTCTTGCACATGCAAGAAGTTGACATAAACTTCACAAGACAGTTCATATTTCCGATGAACTTACTCACAAATAACAAATTGTATTGCAGCTGAAGAACAAAAGATGTTTCATTTAGTTTTAAATTAGCTAAGTGTACAGTGTCTTTTTCCTCTTGCTACGCAGATTTATCATTAGCCATAGACATCTTACTCAAGTTATCATACATAAATAAAATATCAAAATGACAGTTTAAGTTACAAATATGATTTAAGATCCTTGTGTTAAGTTTTTCTTCCTAGATTAAGAGATATGAAAGTACCTTTCTGACCTATTATTACTAAAGAATACTTAGAAACCTTACTTTCGTTTAGATTGATTTAAGTATTTTTGGCCCAAAAAAAAAAATTAACACTTGGTAATTCAACCATTTGTTAAAGAAACTTGGTTTAACGTTAAATTCATTCTTAGATTCTCTTCAAGATGTGTTAGGCTCGTTCACTTGGTAATTCAAGCTCCCCTTCAACCATGGCTTGTCTTTCACATGCTCCAACCTACCATGAAGTCCAATGTGATTAGTCTTGCAACAATGGGCATGCCACTATATTCCTTGATATGGAGTTTCTTGAATAGAGTTCATGGCTAGGGTTGAAACAAGAGTATCCAGCCTTGTGGTGATGCCAACATCACTTGTTTGTGACTTTCCTTCTTGCAAACCTCTTAATTTTCTTAAGTAAAATCACTCACAGTGATTTAATGTTTAGCTAAAAAGGACCAACCATTGCTATAATACCATGCTAAAAATATGATAAGGAAAAGGTAGTCACACCGGTATTTCCTATATGTTTCTTTAGTAATATAGTTATATTTTGTAGAATCTAATAATTCTTAACATAATTAAATAATATAATGCAAGCGCAACCTTGTCAAATTACAATGGAGGTAGAAAGTCCAAGTCATCCATCACAAGCTGAAATAAAAGCAAAAAAACATTTATTGGGAAACTTAGAAAACTGAGTTACGTATCTGATTTGTCTAGATTGATTATTTGTATATAATAAAAAACTAATGTAAATCTACTGAGTATTAATGGCATTTACACATTACAATTCATATATCATGTAAATTATTGTCATGGTAATCGTATAAGGGTGAGATATACTTGAAACTCAATGATGTTGAGTTCTACAAACTCGAAAGTAGTCGCTGACTACGAATTTGAGAATCTACATGTTTAATTGGAGTCTTCAGTTGGTGATTATAGAAAACAAGCTAATTGTATTTTTGAACAAATATAAAAAATAGAAAGCTGGTCTAGTCAGAGCATATGTCGCATCTTTAGCATACGACACATACCTTTACATACATCGCATATTGCATATATGATATACTACTTGTACTGTAGTATCACAATTGCAGTGTGCAACATACTAGGAATAATATTTCAAAAGAATCAATAAAAGAAAATTATCTCATTTCCTCATCCCACCGGATGAAGCTCGATATGAAGACAATCAATCAGAAAAGAATATAAAAAATTTCAAGCAAATGGGCACACAAGGTTTGTGGGAACGATTAACTCGGAATTCTTGTTTATAGAAGATTTTTGTAAGAATTCGTGCCGATAAATGGAAATTAGAAAACTAGAGGCTAATCCAAAGCCACATGACTCGGATAGTTTTCCCCATTCCTCTGACGGTAGGAGACATTCGATTTTATACCTTCTGTTATTCAGGTGCAAGCATACCCTCCATACCTTCGGCAGTTTTTGTAGTTAGGCTTGAACAAATATAATATATGTCACCATTTACATGAGACTGATAAATTATAACAAAGTTCAACGTCAACTGATGGCTCTAACATGCCAAATGCACAAATATCTCACTAGGCTGCATTGCTGCTACAGCTATCATCCCCAAATGGCAAAAAAACACTATCCAGAATCATAAACGCACAATACATTAGCTGAATTTTCCAAGCTGTCGCTTCTTCTTTATTGTCTTTTCACCGTAATAAACGAATGAATCAACTATTCCCGCAATGGTGAAGATTCCTATCAAAGGGAAAGATTATGTCAAGTATGTCCAATCATCTTCATTGGGATCAAGATAATACCCAAAATCATCGCCTGAATACCATAAAGAGCTCATATTGGAAATGCTAAAAAGAATGACTTTGACCTTCAAATCCCTATTTCCTATATTCAGGGTAGAATAGATCATGCATGAGAAATTGACTGTTTATGAAGCTAGAAATTGGACATACTAATAATAATAATAATGAAGAATAACAGTGCACTGTCCATCCATCCAAACCAAAATCTAAGGAAGAAAAGTAGCTCAGTTGTACATATGAGCAGGAGACTATCAAGTGCATACACACAACAGAGACAGAGAGAGGGAGGAAGGGAGAATCACCTCCAATAATTGCGCAAATATTTGTCATGAAGTGCAAAAACTGAATGTGCTCCTCTTTAAAAGTCACCTGCAACATTCAATCATAGAGAAAAATTTTTGCATAAGTGCACAATCTTTTGCATATAATTATAAAACTTTGTTCCCATATCAAATGATTTGAGTTTTCAATTCGAAACGGTAAATGAGCCAGTATATTTTTTGTCTCTGTTCGCTATTTTTCATTCAACTCTGCAACTTTATTATTTTTTCTATTTGAATTCTCAACATTTTCAAATCTTCACAAACTGAGACTTCTACTAACTCTCTTTAACTTTTCTGTCCGTTATTGACATGTGGCAATTTATGATTGGTTGGTAATAATTAATTTTATAAATAATATCATTAATAATATCAATTAAAAAAAAGGTAAGAAATATGGTTTTTTTTTGGGGGGGGGGGGGGGGGGGTTGAGGAAAAATTAAACAAAATAGAAATTAAAAAAATCAAACACAACCAATTTATTTGGTTATTTTAATCTCATTTTTCGCTTGGATCTTGGAACAGTCTAATCATTTTTTTTAATACATAATATATCCATTAAATAAAAATTATAAAAATTAAAAAAAAGGAAGAAAATTAAACAAAATAGAAACCAACAAAATCAAACAAAACCACTCCTTTTGGTCATTTTAATCTCATTTTTTGTACGAAATTTGGTATTGTCTAATCCTTTTTCATTTTAAAATAATTTTCTTCTAACATTTCGCACTGAATCTTTTCATTTGATTCTGATTTTTCAAATCTGTTTCTTTTCAGATGTGGAAAATTTTTACTATCTCAATTTAATTTTTTGCATTGTTGGAGGGATAGCTTTTTTAACCCCTTCATTTTTCATCAGCCAGAATCAATCCACGTCTTTAGCTCCTTCATATCTTTCAAATTTTTTGCTGTTGGCATTATGACTTTCATCTCCTTCGTCTTCTGCTGTTATGATCTCTCATAAATATCAATAGATTTATATATAATAAACGATCCCACATCCAAGAAAGCCATTAAAATTCAACGTATGTATTTATTTATTTAAAGCCATAAATTGTAGACATGAACTAAAAATGATACCTTTATTGGGGAAAAATCATAAAAGAAAAAAACTCCAGGAGGAGATTGAGCACGACCTATCTCAAAATTCCGAAAGTGCTCTGTCACAGAATACTGCACAGCCCACAAAAAAAATAAATAAGTAATAATAATAATAACAATAAAACTTTGTGCAATTGAGTTTTTAACTGATTAATTATTGAGAAACATTGTAAATGTATGAAGCACCTGATTTGACTGGACAGTGCGGCCTCTAGAATCTATATATGTAGTAGGCACAACCTGCCAGAATAAATGTGGAAGTATCAGAATATGTTGTGCAAATATAATAATGAGATTAGGTGAGGGGGAAAAAAACAGTCAGAAAAGGAGTTAGTAAATCAGTTGTTAGTTGATATCTTTTTCTGTTTCAACTGGATACTTTCTCAAATTTGCTTATTGAATCCCCCCCTAATATTGAAGGCCTTCACTTGTGTAGTGTGTGTATAATTCTTCTCCAAATCGAAGTAAGCTCAATAGATGAACTCTTAATTGTGTCTTCATAGGATATTCTCCCAGTCAAAGTGGTTACAAGTATTGTTATCCTCCTACTAGGAAGTTTTGTATTCTATGATGTATCCTTTATTGAAATCAGTTGCGGTATTCAAGTAATTTTGTCCAGAGAGGGGGAGAGAGAGAGTGAAGGGAATCATTATTATGAGTAAAAAGGAAAGTGTTGGGAGATCTATGATTATTCTTTTAGGAAATGTAGTTGGTCCTAGGCTTGATGATTTATGATGTCAATTGGTAGAATTAATGCTGTTGGTATTTAGGGTCGGTACATTACCAATTGTTGCTACCAGCCATGCCTAGACCATCTATAGATAGGTCCTCTTATATACAATTTTGATTTTGAAAAATATTTCTACACTATATTTCTTCACCAGTCATATTGAACATCATTCTATATTTCTTCACCAGTCATATTGAACATCATATTCTTCACCTCTCCCACATGTTAAGGCCATTCCTAAGACAGGTGAAATACTAGAGGCCAAAAGTTCCATGATGCAGTCAATCTTCAGTAAGGAGTTAGGTTAGCTGAACATGATGATAAAGGGAAAGGCAAAGTATTTATCAAGGAAAACTGGCCGTAAATGAAGAAAAGGAAGGGAAAGAGAATGCATTTGCTGAAGAATTACGTTTTACTCCTTTTAAAGGAAAGAGACCTTGTGTCAGGTATCCAATTTCTTAATATAAGACCTATGAGAATTTATCTCAACAAAAAAGGCATTTATTGCTCAAGTTGACAGAGAGAATATCAAGAAATATGAAGCTCTTAGCATTTCAGGATACATAGAGGAGGAAATTAAAGTGTGGAAGAAGAATAACACACAAGACAATAGACATCATAGATCTATCGGAAGGAAAAAGGGTTTTAAGGAGTAAATGGATATTCAATGTTAACTATGAAACTGATGGGAGCGTTGAAAAGTATAATAATAGGATTGTTGCCCAAGAATTTTAACAGATGGGATAAACTATAATGAAATGTATCAACCACATATTGTGCAACCAAATTTAATTATCTCTCATTACGTTCCTCAGGAAATGATAAGTGCAGATTCTACTCCCAACCAATGAAGAGATCTTGATGGAGTGGCCCAATATGAAATTGAGCACAATTTTTAAAGCTATTCAGAATCAACTGGCTTAGAAAAAGAGAATGGGAAAGGGAAATGAAAAAGCATGTAAACTAACTAAGCTTATACAACAATCGCTAAACTCCACACGATACAAGTATTTTTTTTCCTTGACAAACCAATGGCGATTGCCCCCTTCATCATTTAGATGTAAAAAATGTATTTCTCAATAGTGGTTCAGATAAAGAGAGAAGAAAAGGAGAATGAAAAGGCAAGTAAACTAAATAAGCCACTGTATGGTCTAAAGCAATCACCTACAACCTGGTTCAGACATTTTTGTACTAAATGGCCTACTATGATGCTCTCACTGTCAGGCTAATTGTACTTTATTTGTGAAAATCAGCAGTGAGAGGAAGAAGTTGAATTTGATTATCTGTATAAACAATATCATCATCATTGGTGATTTCTGATGATATAAGATGTTTAAAGGAGAAAATCAAGGGCTAATTTAAAGTTAAAGAATTAGGTGATCTAGAATACATTCACAAAATGAAAGTAATAAGTAGATATGGAATATGCATATAACAATGTAAGTACATTCTAGATTTGTTAAAAGAAACTGGGAGGTCAGAATGTAAACCGACAGGTATTTAAATTCCTTCAAATTGAAAATGTCAAGCACAAAGGCAACTGCTACAGCTGAGATTGATAGGATAATAATAGCATTTAGTAGGAAAACTAAAATATTTATCTTTTATAAGACTTTTGACTTAGTTTGTACCACTGGTGTTGTAAGTTAAGCCATACATGCCCCAGCAATGTACTATATGAATGCAGGGAGTCGTGTTGTAAATTATATGAAAGGATCACATCAACAAGGAATAATGTCTTAAAAGTCAGTTAATAGCTGTAAGTCTAAGTTAGGTTATTATACAAAAGTACAGAAAAATACTTTGACATTAAAAGGCAAGAAACAGACAGTCAAAGCTCAAAGTATTGTTGAAATCGAGTTTGTCCCATAGGACAAGGAATTTGTGAGGTCATTTGGTTGTAAAGGTTGATAAGAGATTTACAATTGTCATCTCTGCACCTTCCCAGATACAAAGTTCCCAAACATGACCTCAAGTACTTTCCATTGAATCATCATGTCTTTGTGGTTCTCTTAAAATACCAATCATGTATTTTGGTCTTGGTACTTGGGTTAGTTGTAATAATAAGCCAACAATCAACATAGCAAAGAATCTACTCTAATATAATAAGACGAAGCATGTCCTCATCAATAAATTAATCCCTAGTACATTTTAAATCCTGAAAAATGTCTCATTCTTAAAAAAATTTTGGCCATGAAGACTTGCTAGCAAATTTTGTACAACTTAGGAATGATCAACATATATTCCTTTACTTTAGCATTATTATAGGAAATCATATTGCCACCTACTCTATCACTCATCTTGTTCAAATTTGGGTAGATTTGGTGATGAATATGTGTTTCACCAATTTTCTCATATCTTTGCATTATCTTTTATTTTATTAAGTGTATCTTATGTTATTTTTATTAAGTGTACCTTATGTAATTAAGAATAGTCATGTATGTATACATGACCGAACAGCATGAATAATATAAAAAATCAGTCAAAATTATTTCAATATATAATTCACTTTCATTCAATCACACAACCACAACAAACCCACCCAACCACCATCCCCCCCCCCCCCCCCCTTCTTCCCCTTTTGTTCTTCAAATTTTCTCCACTATTGTACCTAAAGAGTAATGTAAATACATATTTACTTAAAAGTAATCCAATAAATGTCAAAAACCAGTACGCCTTATTCAGGTCTGCTCTAAGTGACTCAGTTGCTTCAGCAATCAAATATTTGACAATGAAGAAGAAATGCTTAGAACAGAACCACCCACACCATTTTGTAAACTGTTATCATAGCATGTTCACTTCATCACATAGAATAAGAGAAATCTGATTGAAATTCAATAAAAATATAATAGGGGTGTAATAATTATTACATGCAATTATATTATTTAATTGAAATAGAAACAAATGAAGGAATCATTAGAATAGAAGCAAAATAATCTATTATGCTCCAGTTGTAATAGCAAAATATTTATTATAGACAAACAATGTTGTGTGGCGTTTGCCTCCAAGATAAAGTATCTATGAGAAGATATCTTCACAAATTGCTATTCATTACTTTTCATTATAACAATGCACAAGGAATTGTTATTTAGTGTCAAGAATGTAACTAAATACCTTTATAACAACTTTATATGGTGAGGAATTGTGATTCAATGTCAAGAATGTAACTAAACACCATTATAACTTTTTTATAAGGAATGAGGATAGATTTAAATGGTTATTGATACGGATATGAGAATCCGCGTGTCTTACGAATCTAGCAATATAATGCAATTTAGGGATTTGTAAGCTACTTTTGGATTTTATAATTTATCTAAAATTGAAATTACGATCTAGCAATATAATGCAATCTAGGGATTTGTAAGCTATTTTTGGGTTTTTATAATTTATGTAAAATTGAAATTAAAAAGGATATGAACAATTTATCCTTAGAATAACACAACAAAAAAAGAATCAAATTAGTTGTTCCACTCAATTGATATGATGAACAATTAAAGGAAACAACAAAGAATAATCTTGAGAAAGAACACTCAATATTACTCAAAAGGTAGATCACAAAGGATAACAACATGTCAAAAGATGGCTAACTCCGGCTAACAGAACCCTAATAAACTCTCACAAGCCAGGTAAAGGCAATAACGAAACAAAAAAGATCAAAATAAATAAAATAGAAAACTTAAATAAGCAATTGAGATAGGATTGGACAACACACTGCTTGACTATCAGATAATCAAATCTTGGAACTGGCCATATCACAGTCATGACCCTAGTCATGGTCCTAGGCACAGTCGTAGGCTAGGCAATGCCATCCCCTATCTTCTTCTTTCCTCAATAACAACATACTCACTGTCTCGAACATGGACATATCTTTAGATATTGTCTTAGGCGCGGGTGCGGATCAGGTGACTTGCCCATCACACCATAAACAGAGCGACTACAGGCAAATTTCATGATAGGCAAACATATATCTCAATCCTTTTAACTTCTTCCCGACCATGCCTTGTAGTAAGGAGCCTAAAGTTCTATTCACAATTTCAATTTGCCCATCAGATTGTCAATGGCATATAGTACTAAACAGCAACTTTGTACCCAATTTTTTGCACAAGGTTTTCCAAAAATAGCCAAAAAAATTTTACATCTTTGTCAAAGACGATCAACTGTGGAATGCCATGAAGTTTGACGACCTCATGCAAAAACAAACTAGAAATATAAACTGCATCATCGGTTTTATAGCGAAGAACAAAGTAAGTCATTTTGCTGAACCGATCTACCACCACCATAATTGAATCATATCCCCCTTTAGGATCTAGAAAGGCTCAAAACAAAATCCATACTCAAATCTACTCATGGTTTGGTAAGAATAGGTGATAGCATGTGCAAGCCTTATAGTTCACTTCTAATCTTGGCCTTTTTACAAGTAAAACACTCACCGATCACGCTAGAAACACCCTTAACCATGCTAGGCCAATAGAAGTGCTCTTTCAATACATTAAAATTACGATGGTTACCAAAATGTCCAAAGAGTTCACCACTATGCGCTCCTCTAACGAGCATCCCACGCATAGATAACTATTCACCAATCTTCTTCATTACAAGCTACCACAATAGGTGCAAACACTCTATCCTCAAAATATCACCCAACTGCTCAAAACCCAATAACTTAGCTTACATAGAACACAATAACACATGCCTCTTAGACAATGCATCCACTACTACATTAGTATCATCTTCCTTATACTTAATAGTATATGCAAATATCTCTAAGAATTTAACTCATCTTGGATGTTACTTGGACAATTTACTTTGACTCCTCAAATGCTTTAAAGACTCATAATCAGAAAATATAATAAACTCTTTAAGTAAAAAATAGTGTTGCCATATCGTAAGAACTCAAATCAAAGAATACAACTCTTTATCATAGATGGGACAATTCAAAGCCACTCCATATAGTTCCTCACTAAAGTAGGCAATAGGACACCTCTCTTGCAAAAGGACTGCACCTACTCCAACATTGAAGGCATCACTGAAGCTCAAAAACTTTGCTAACATCAGATAACACTAACACAGTTGGTGAAGTCAACTTCTATTTAATCAAACTAAACGCTTTGATTAGCCACTTAGTTCCAATGAAAAAGGATCTCCTTCTTTGTCAACTCCATAAGATGTGCTGCAATATTGTTGAAATCACTAATAAATCTCTTGTAAAAAGAAGCAAATCCACAAAAACAACAAACCCAAAAACGTTAGTAGGAGTAGATCAGCCAGTAATGGCTTTACCCTTCTCATTATCAACACGAATGCCCTCTCTAGATACAATCCCAAGAATATCATCCAATGTTGATAGAAAACACTTCTTCAAATTGACATAAAGGTGAACCACCACAAATTTTTCCAAGAATTCCTTCGACACAATTCATCAATCTCATGAAAGTACCAGTAGAATTGGACAAGCCAAAAAGTATCACTGGTCACTCATACAAATCATATTTGGTCTTGAAAATCGTTTTTCATTCATCTCTAGCCTTCATCCTTATTTGATCATACTTATTCTTCAAACCAATCTTAGAAAACAATTAGGCACCATGCCATTCATCTAACATATCATCAAGGCATGGTATGAGATACCTATGCTTCACAGTAATGTGATTTATCGCCCCATTATCCACACACATTTGCCAACTACCATCTTTCTTTGGTACTAATAATGCTAAAAGCGAGCATGTACTCATGCATTCATGCACAAAACCTTTCTCTAACAATTCATCAACCCACTTTTCTTCAATCCATTAGCCTCTTCTAGATTCATTCTATAAGTAGCTCCAGATACTAAATCAATTTGGTCCTCAATTCCTCACAAAAGTGGTGATCCCTTAAAAAGTCTTTTTTGGAAATATCAAAAAATTGCTTCAATAATTGTTGAACCACATTTGGAATAGGAGAATCGCTCTATCCTTAAAGTTTGTCTCACACGTATCAAATACATCAATTACCTATTGGCAAGTTCCTTCTCGGCCGCTCTTTATGTCAACAACAATTATTCTTTCTTGGGGGGATTCAATTCCCTATAAGTTTGTCTCACAACCTCAGGACTCATAAGAAACAATATAATCATCTTTCTATTGAATAAAACAAAATAAGTATTGTCCCTTTTGTTATGATTTACATTCTGATCAACCCATAAATCACCTCATCAGCACAATGATTAGGCAAAGAAACAGGGATCGATATCTGCTTAATGACATGAAACTCTAGATTTTATGTTAACCTTGTAATAGAAACCATAGAACCAGAAGTCAAACCAAAACCCTAAAGTCAACTACATCAACAACAAGCCGCGATGCATTTCGATCAAGCAATCCCGTGCGCGAAACCCTAAAACGATAAAAATGAGATGACCTTAAATTATAGTATGGAATAAGGTCACGTAACCTAGAAAGATCAGATTCGTTGGAAATTCGTTTGTTTCGAACCCAAATATGATCAATTTCTAAAAACAGGGTCCTGGCATGCAAAATGGTAAAAATATTCCAATAACATATTTAGACCCGTAATGAGATGAACAATCGTAAAATATTAGTTATAGAATTTTACGGTTTCTAAAAATATCAACTATAACTCATTTACGCATATTTTTCTTACTACTTATATATTATTTATCTAGTCTACTATCATTGACCATTCGATACTATCTCTCTATCTCTAGTTTTTCTTACAACCTACTTTTTACATCCTACATACCTATTCTTACAATTTTTCATTTTCAATACAATTTTTTACATAACTTCTCTCATACTGCACTTACTTTTCTTTATAAAAATTAATTTTTCTCTCTCCCCCCCTCTCCCTCTCCCTCTCTTTAAGGCCGGCGTTAATCCCTCTCTCTCTTCCCCCCTCAATTTTTTTTTTCAATTTATTTTATTACATCTAATTTCCCTCCACATTTCTTTATAAATACCAACCCTCCCCTCTACTTCTTTCACACATCTCATTTTACATACTGAAACTCTACCAAAATCGCTCTTCAACTTATCTCTTTAACAATTTCCTCTCAAACACTCTCTACCTCTATTTCTCCTTAGGAAAAATCCTAAACACATCCATTTTGTTTCTTCTATCTTCAAATCCTCCATCAACCTTAGGTAAAATTCCTAAAACCTCTTTTCTGTTCATGTGACATAATATAAACAATATGTGTGTTTTGATTCTATGTAAACCCTATGATGCTAATGTTAGGGAATGGAATCATGAAAAACAACATGTTGTTAATGTCTTGTTTATTTTCATAATGTGTTCTTGATATATTATGTTCATGATTCTAACTTAACTCTTTATATGTTATTATGTATATGTGGTTATCTAATTTGTTAGAGCCTAAATGCTCACTAATCTAACTACACTTTTTCCAAAACGTTAAAATAAATATATCATAAATTTTTAATGTTGACAATTCTTTGTTATACAAATTTTTCTTAAAAACTTATTTATAAGGTAAATGCAGGTATTTTGGTAAACTCTAAGGAACAAAACAAATTTTTCTAAGACAAGCTTAAAAATCAACTCACTAGTTAAAATCAACTTAGGAATAAAACCGGTAAGCAACTTAAGGAATCAAGTTTGTGAGAAGTAAATTTATTTTTATTAAGCGAAGAAAATATAAAAATAATAGTTATAACAATTAGCTACACACTTATAACAAACTAAAAATTCTAGTTTTCTACTAACAACTCAAAAAGAAGTTTTTGTAAACTTAACTTATTAAACTTCTAAAATAAACTGTTTCATTAAAAATCATTATTGGGGCAACATCACCAAAATCATACATATAATATGAGTTTATATCTATACTAAATGAATTTACTATATAAGCATCTATGTGCTTGCTATAGGATAATCAGATAATGTAAAACTTCGAAAAATTGCAAGTTTAAGGTCTGGAACTTTTCGGATCAAATCTGTACCAACCCATTTCGAAACCCAATTAGCTTTAAATGTTAAAAATAACCTTAGAAATAAATAGATCTTTCCGAGTAGGTAAAAAACGACTACTAATATGCAAAATTCCGAATTAAAATGAGCAAATTATAGCCATTTTAAATTGGAATTTCCCTTCACCCAAATTTTGGCGTGAATACTAAAATAGAATTAGAAAGTTTAAATAGAACTTCCATGAAATACTCATTCTGGGTATTTCTTTCATTTAGATGACGAAGTTATGGAGGATCCGTGTTCGGAAGACTATTATGAGTGAAAGATTTTTGGCAAGAATGGCCAAATGAGTTTATCTCCTAATTTTTTTGTACTAATATTTGTACTATAGTTTAGAGGCACTAGAAGTAGGAAAAGATAAAAACGAAATATGCATGATAATGTTAGTTGACAGTATTCTAAGTATATCAAGACTCGAATTGTTATTAATTAAATTCATGTTCTAATATAATGATGGAATGTCTACAAATTCTATGATTATCCTTAAGACACATAAATAATATGTTAAGAAATCAATTAAATTTCATGCATATCATGAAGTGAATCACATGGCATAAGCTACTATACCCTTGGAAGGACAAGCCCGCAAATCTAAAAGGGCAAATAGGAGCCCGAAAAAAACTATTTAAAGATGGGTGAATAAGAGCCTAAAAGAACTATTTAAGGATGCAGCGAGTAGGAGCCTAAAAGAACTATTTAAGGATGATACGGGGTCCGAAACACCTAACCCAAAATGAAGGGTGTAATTTCATTCAAACATATGATTTTTAGTTGATCATATGTATTGCTTACTTACGTGTTTGGTACATTACATATGCTTATCTAAATATAACTTGTTTAATTTTCATTTTTATGTTATGGGTACGATGATTTTGGAAATATTCTCACTAAACTAGTTGAGCTTACACCCATTAGATTTTTGTTGACACAGGACCAAAATCTCTTATACCCGAGGTCTTCATATATCCGGATGAGATTATGCTTTTGGGAAAGTTTTTGGGGAAAATCTTTTTAAAAATCTTAGAATAGATTTCCTTTAAAAAAAATTTTATTCTAGTGTTGTTTTTAATGTAAGACTAAGACTATATTTTGATCCTTGAGATTTATCGGGAGAATGCCCCTAAGATGATGTAAAGACCATATTTATATGATCTTGAAGTTGAATATTTATTTAGATTCTCGTATACTATATGTATTCTCAAACTACACATCCCACCAGTGTCTCTTATTGCTGTGATGGACGCTTTACATATGGCGTCGAAGCTTTCGTGTGACTTCGGAAAGCCATTCTTAGGCTTTAATACCATATGTGGTGACCTGCTACATCTATAGTACCCTTTGAGATGTGATAGCAACCGACATGGTTGTAGATGAGCTCTGTTAGAAGTTGCAATTTCTCTACAAGAGTAGTAGTCGCAACATCTGTGTAACTACTAGAATCAATTATGACCACATAAACAGCTCCATTCTCCAAGACTTTAACATGGAATAGATTTTCCCTCTATTCCTGATTAATCACCGGTGTCACACTCAAACTTCTCATTACTACACCATTCAAAAACACAACAGCCCCAACTACTTGCTTAATCGGCACTTCCTCCTCATCATCCTCATTGAAATCAAAATAGCTACTTTTTCCCCCTTCACTATCACTTTCAAAAAAACCTCCACGAATATAGACAACACATTGATTTGGACATTGAGCAGCCATATGTCCATAATCCAAACATTTAAAGCATTTAATGTCTCTAGTGCTTTTCTCAACACTACTGGACTCGGATGACTTTGAAATTGACTTTCCTTTTCCATCACTAGAGTTCTCATGATTTAACGTATGCTTTGAAAAATAGATTGATCCTTATAGGACTCGGGTTGTTCGAAGTGATGGAAAGGGGAAACAAAAGGGAAAAACATCAAGGAGCAAGATCAAGGGGCATTCAAGGCTTATGCCGATATTAAGCCACGGCCTTGCTGGTTTAGGCCGCCGACCTTGAGCCGGCGTAGGATTTTTTTTTTCTTGTTTCATTTTCTTGTTTAATTAAAAGCCGCTAGCTTATATATTTAGTCCGCCAGCTTATGTTTAGACGCTAGTTTTTTATTATTTCAGGCCTTTAGGATTTCCTTAGGGTTAGTATATATAGTCCTTTTGTTATTTGTTTTGGGTAGTTTTTGGATTTTGAGATTTTGACAGCACCTTCGAGTGTGATAACCCTTTGTGGTCTCTTGATTATTGAGATTGATTGTCATTTTCTTTATTCGTATGTTCTTATCAATTCTTGAGTTATATAGAATTGTGGTGAACTTTGTTATTAGGATCTTATGGTTCTTTTAACATCATAGTTGGTTTCTATACTGTGAATTCTATCGATTTATAATTTAATTGCAAAACTAGTTTAATTTTATTGTTCGTGGGACCTATCGAACGATAATTTTATCCATACCATTTGATTTTACTGATTCTTTCATATTTCAGAAAACCCTAAAAAAACAAGAAAAATATCTAACCCCCTCAAGATCGCATCAGATCTGGAGTCTCCATAAATTGTCTTCAAACAGTAAGAATATCAAACTCTTAACTATATCCAACCACACTCTAATCGCTTTATGCAAAGTGTGCAATCTCAATAACTCTTGCTATAGTAATGGGGAACAATCCTTCGCTACAACAACTCTTGCATCTCTACAAAAATAGTAACATTACTTTCCCCATTTTTCCTCTTATTAGTCAATACATTTTTCTAGCAATGCATCGTATAACCTTTTAAACTCAATAGCGGCAAGCTTAACTCACTACAAATGACCATAATCATGATAATCAAAAAGCTTCTTTATTTGATCCTCTTAGTCAAAATACTTATCCGCTCCACGTACAAGTACCACTTGGCGCGCATATTCTCTACCTCAATCACCAACTCTACTACAGCCACATACCACACCTTGTCCACCGAGATGTAATTGAATTTTTGGATTAGTCTCTACTCCTTCAACGAATTCATGCTCATGTTTCTTGGTTATGAGGGATTTCCCCTATGTTGTTGATGCACAAATTTCTGCATACCTTGCATCATCATCTCCATAAAATCTTAGCTCTCCCAAATTAGTGATGCTCTCAACCTTAGGAGCTTTTGTATCCCTGTTTTTGTTATCAAGATTACCTGTCATCTTTGGCAACAATAAAACTTGCAACTCAAGCAATCAACTCAATGAAACTTACTCCACAAGCAATCACCACTAAAGCCCTAAACCGCAATCTACAGCCTCAAACTCTAATACGAAGATGAAACGAATTGGAGGATCCAATAGTGTTTTATAGATCTAGCGGCATAATGTATTCTAGGGATTTATAAGATATTTTTGGGTTTTAATAATTTATATAAAACTAAAATAAAAAAGATATGAACGATCTATCCTTAGATATTTATGACACACGAATAAAGGAAACAAAGAATAATCTTGAGAAAGAAAGCTCAATATTACTCAAGGGGTAATTGATCACAATGAATAACAAGATGTCAAAAGATGACCAGCTCCAACTAACATAACCCTACAAACCCTTATACACTCCTACAAGTCAGGTAGGGGCAATAACAGAAGATAAAAGTCAAAATGAATAAAATAGGAAACTTAAAATGAGCAATCAAACCAAGATTGGATGGCACAGTGCTTCACATAACCAAGTGTCAGGGCATGCCCTCTACAATCAAATAATTAGATCTTGAAACCATGTCATATCATGGCTATGGGACTCTAGTCATGGTCCTAGACAAGGCTGTGGGCTAAACCATGCCATCCTCAGTCTTCTCCTTTCCTCAATAACAATATGCTTACTGTCTTGAACACAGGCATATCTTCAAGCACCATCTTGGGCAAGGTCATGCTTCGGGTCATGCTAGCCTCTATAGCTTGATATGCTTATTGTCTCTCACAAGTGCAATCTTCGATACTGATAAGTTTTCCTTCAAATTTTGCCTTTCCTCCACACTTAAACACACTAGATCATACCCAATAGCAAAGTGTGTCATATAGTCCTATAAATACTACATTTCATCTTCATCCGGTTTATCCATAATGATCCATTGAGCTAAGTCCATCAACCCTTTAGCTCTACATTGAATTACCGGTCCAAATGCTCCATAATTCCTATCAGTTATTCTCTTAAGCAAGCATATAGTCAATCACTCCAGATTAAACATAATCAGCAAATAAAGGGTAGCTTGGATAACTACCAGCACAAGAGAAACATTCAAGATATTATTGTGATAGTATTGAATTTCTGCATAATAATCATGCAAAACTAAGGACAATTTATGGAGGATTTACTGTATATTTGACTTCCATCAGGATTGACAGGGTTGTACAGATCAATCTCAGAAACACTAACCTTGAGGAAATACAGGTAAATGCCATTATCCTTGGAATGGATCCACTGTACCCTGTAAATTAGTCAAAAGGAAGCACATTCTCATTTATCAACAGCAAGGGGAGGCAAGTATTGTATAAGTCAAATATCTTTGGGGACCAGAAGGTAGGCAAATGTAAAACTAATCCCCAATATTTCATTTTCAATACATTTCCCCGTCCACGAGAGCCAATAAATTCTTTACAGTAAATTATAGCAAAAACTATGAAAATGAGAAAAAGTTTCAAATGCAACACACAGACCCCTTTAAAAAATTTAGCGATAGGAAAATATTTCATCTAATGTAATAGCAAATTGGTCTTTTATACTAGGGAAGTGTAACTAATCCCCAAAATAAATCCAAATTGGTTATAATCTAGGCTGTACCCCCAAGCTACATTATTTGAGAAAGAAAATAGTGGTTTATACAAGTACACTGGATTAAAGTCTTCTCTTGTCAACCAAAAGTAATTAGATGGTGAGGGTGTGAGTGTCTGTCCTAGATTGATTACTGTGCTTTCTTCTCCTTCTTTTGTTTTTTTTTTTTTTTTTGGGGGGTGCAAAGCGGTCCATTACTACTTAATTCAAAGTACGGGTTCTACAAAAGGATGATTTTTTACTCTTCCTTCATTTCAGCATTTTGGAAGCTCAGAAACAATTGAGCATATCACCCATACTATTTTAGCCCTTTAAATTGTGGTGCATTTATTTATTAAAGCATATTACAACAAACATAAAAGTTTCAAGAGGAAAAGGCAGCCAACAACGCTAGGAATTGCAAAGCTAAACACACATCATGAAGTACTAAACCATCACTTATACATGTACTATGTAAAATATTTACACAGAACATCAAAGGAAGAAAAAAACCTACAATAACTATGAAAACCCTGATGTAAAGGAAAGACAAAGAACAGTACCCATCAAGAGGATTCACAACTCCTGGAAAGTGGCCACCGAATGCTAGTTTGTTGATCTTGTGACTCATCTAATAAGTGCAACAAATAAAAACGATTAAGCATCAGTAATTAGATGTTTAGTGATTAAAAAGCAAAATGTATGTCTAACAACTACTGTATAACTTTGTTCTCATTTCCTTAAAAACCAAGAGAAGAACGACACATAATGGCCAATTGCTTCTAATTTCTTACATTAAAAGTCTCCTGTGGGATAGCCAACAAATCATGCAGATTGAAACTCGGATGATGAAAGCTCTTTCCCAATGCAAAATGAAAATTTCCTGCCACCTTATTGACTTCCAGGGAGCCATAAATATTGCATCCTTCACCTTCTTCATCTTTTATCCTTTGAACAAAACCTTCTCGCTTGCACTAATAACCCAAAGTAGAAGAAGGAAACATTGAGGTAATCATGAGAGTAATTAGACTTTACAAAGAAAGTCAGCTTCTCAATGCCAATAGATAAGATAGACACACACAATGAGGTTAAGTAAATATCGTGATGATATATGATTCTTAACTCCATCTATATATCTATTCAAATATAATGTCATTAGGGTTGAGCTTAGAGACCTAATTGTTGTGCAATATGCCACAATTTAAAAGGTGAAGGAATGTCCTGTTATATATTCACACACTATTACTTCATGTTTTTATTTCTTTGGTGTAAGTTCTAGAGACCTTCACTATATAGCAATCTCTTAGGGCACTGTTTAAGAAATTCAATGACACTATGATCAGGTTGGGTTTACACACAGAGCCATGCTGAACATACATTATTTGTGAAAATTGAAAGCATTGGGCTGAAGTCAATCCTGATAGTTTATGTAGATATGATTATTACAGGATATGAGAGGACAGAAATTGCAATAAAAAAAAAGGAAATTAAGAGTTTGAAATCAAAGAGCTAGGAGATTTGAATTTTTTATTGAGAACAGAAGTTGCAAGAAGCAAAAGAGTAATTGTCATTAGCTAGAGGAAATATGTTCTAGATCTCTTACAAGAAACAAGTTAATACGGAAGCAAGCCAAAGGGAACTCCTCTTCCTCACAATTGGAAGTGTCTTGCACCCAAAAATGACCTACTGGTGGAAAGACATCAGTATCAGCAGCACTGTGAGTAGGCTAATTCACTTGTCCAACACTTGTTACAAGATCTGAAAGTACATGTTAAAGATACATGGGCTCTTAATATTGTAAAAATTTTCGAATCCCATACCCAACTTTTTTGAAATGTGAGGTCAATATGGAAATTTGGAGAAGTGTAGAGGAGTTCATAGCCCATAGGTTGGACTATGACAAAACCCTAGATTAGACCACCATTACTGTCTTGTCTATATTTTTTGGAAAGCTTAATGAGAAGCAAAAGAAGCCTATAGCAGCTGTATGCTATTATTTATGGAAAGAGAGAAATGCCTGGGGTGTTGGGGACCAAGCTCAATCTGTTGATGCTATTTTGAGATCTATTTACTTGTGTTTTTTGAAGCATTGTGTTTGTGCTGTTTATTAGGAAGCACTAGTGAGCCTTAAGGTCACCCCATAAACAACCTTCATGTTGATGATGTTTATCTATTTCGTAAGCACTAGTGAGCCTTAAGCGTCATGTTGTGTGCTTCCTTTTCTTTGTACTCTTTTAACCAGAAAAAAAAAAGGATCAAATAAAGCATGTTCAACTCGATCGAAGCTCCATATGTGAAATTGAAGATGGAAATGTCAACAAGTTGCATATATTTCTTCCAGGAATCAGAAAGCAGATTTTTTTTACAAAATCTCTAGCTTAGAGAATGTTAAAAAGCTAGGAATGATACATAAATGCACCTTAGCTTTTTTTTTTTTTCCTTTTTCTTGCGGGAGGTTTGTTGGGGTTGTAGAAAAGTATATATAACATAGTTAATTGTGTCATAAATTGACTCTCTTCCCCCTTCTCACTCCCACCCCGCCACCCCACCCCCAACCCCCCCCCCAAAAAAAAAAAAAAAAAACCAACACAACCCCCCTGCCCGCGCACCCCCTCTAGATGTAGTAGGTAATAAATAGTTGATGTAATAAATGAGAGTTGGTGTTACCTCACTCCCCTAACTATGTTTGAAATGCCTATGAATTGGGCTTCTAATGTATGTCTTTTATATGAATGCAAGACTTCCCTTTTTTCTAGATTCTTCACCTTGGAACAAGTAAATTTGTGTAGCACAAAATTTGTCTAGCTAAAATCAATTATGGGGAGAGTTTTCACTAGAGGAACTGCATTTGCACACTCCAGGTGCAATAAACAGACAAAACTACTCCCTGCAAGGTAGCTACTTTTGATCTTGATGCATGCAACAGTCCAGTAGTTGTTGTTGAGGTGTAGAAAAGTTTTCAAGCTGTAATGTCTTGTAGATTTTGTAGGTTTTTTGACAGGATATCTAATGATAGTTGGTAAAGTATTAATAATGTGTTTACTAGAAATTATATACCAACCACATAAATATCATTGTTTCTATATATTGATTTCTTATCCCGTTATTATCAATAAAAAAAACACTTTTTTCTCGTGTCCTGATTCATTACATGTAGTTTTTTGATAGGACATCTAATGATAATTGGTAAAGTATTAATAATGTGTTGAGTAGAGAATGATATTCCAACCACATAAATACCGTTGTTTATATACATTGATTTTCTTATCCTGTTATTATCACTGAAAAATACACTTTTTTCTCATCTTCTATTTCATATTACATGATATCAAAGCTTTAGGCTCTTTTCTCGTCAAGTCAGCATTCACCATTTTCATCCTCCTTACCATTTTCGCCTCTTTTTTAATAGCATGTTAACTCTTGATACTAATATTTCTTAAATTTTGGCCTAATTAGCAAATCCAATTCTGTCAAAAAAATTAACGATTGGCAACATATAGAAGTGCATTGAAGATGCTGCTACCTTGAAGTGTTTCATTTATAAAAGACCATGTTTATGACATTTTAGCTGGACAAAATCCAAAGTTTAACCAGGTAAGGATTCAAACACTTGGTACAGAAGAAATTTTTTTTGGGTAACATCAGATTTTCATTAATTTTTAGGGGAAAAGAATTCACAAAGGAAAGCATCAAAATGCTGAAACAAAAAGCCCCAATAACAAAAAAAAGGGACCTGAAAACACAAACATAGCATCAAAGGTCAACACGGTACCAAAATCAAGAATTCAGCAATTACAATGCATTTGGGCTTATACAAGCAAGAACAAGAACAAATGGACCTAGCTATGTCAGTATTCCACAATCTATTTCCCACTCCTCTCATTTCTTTCTCCCTAAATAAAGTAAAAAAACAAGCTAGTGATGATTTTCCAGGGTAAAGACATCCTTTGGTTCCCAATTGTGGTAAAGAAGAAATACCGCCTATTGAAGAGACAATTTCTTTGGTTTGAACAGAAGAAAATCAAAAAAGTATTACGCTTGAATCTCAAACCATTGATGGATCAGCCTTAGCAGTATAAGCAAACTCTAGGTAGAGAGAGAGAAGAATAATCTACCTAAACATGATGGCACATGAAACCAATGGAAAAAGTAAGGACAAAGAGTTTTGTCGGATTTAGAGTTTTTCAGTAAGATAAGCTTGATTTGGGGTTTTATCAGAGGACAAGTGCATGTCACTTTATCATTAGCCAAGGATAGATGAATGCTCAACAAAGAACAACAAATCATCAATTTGTAAAAAAACAACAACATTTTTAATCATGGGTCACATTTTTTTTAATCTTCCATGCAATTTACACAATTGTAGTAAGAGGTGTACAGCAACCCCAATTTACCATCACCTATATAAATATATAAGAGAGGAATAGAGAAAATACTGAGACTATAAATACAAAAACACTAACCTGATCTATCAAATCAACATTAGTCAAAGCCCAACCTTTTTTCCTATATGCCTCGCGAACTTCTTCACATGTGTTGCAGCAATCATCATCTGACTAAAATAATCAGCAAACAGAATAAACAGGATGAAAAAGATACAGAAAAAAGTCCAAATGTTTTATAAAACAGAAAGTAACCTTTTCAAGTGCAGAGTAAATAAGCAAGCAGGATACCAGAACTAGTTTAAAAACAAGCTTGGCTACACCATCATTAGGAATTGCAAGATTAAAACTATAACTCCAAAGAGTGAGGTGACCTGAGGTCGCTGCACAAATATTATGATGGAAATAACTACAGTAAACCTAGAAAGAATAAATATAACAAAATACATAAACAAATGTTTCACCTGTATTAATTTTACCAGTCATAGATTGAAATAAAAGTGGTCGATATACATAGGATAGACTGGAGAAGGAGGGACAGAGAGAGAGAGAAAGGGAAGAGGGGAGGGGTGGGGGGGGGGTGGTGGGTGTGTGTGGTGTGGTGTGGGGGTGGGGTGTGGTGTGTGTTGATGCAATTTACATGTTTAACTATCCAATTATATGAATAAGACTAAAAGCTACCTGTCGTTTGTAACATATCATATAATAACAAAGCACATTAGAGGAAGCCTGCTGCAGATTATTCTCTTGAAAGCATCACATGGCTATAGACATGATTAAGAAAAACCAATAAGAAGAGGCAATAGCCACTGATGAATCATTAAATCAATGAGCAACTAAAAAAGTTTTCCTCAGCTTTCATCTCCTCAAACCGGACTGAAGTGTCAGCCAAGAAGTAAGATCGTTTGATCTATTGAAACAACTCACATAAGATAAACGGAGATTGAACCAATCGTTGACCCTATGGCTTATTGTCTGGAAAAGAGTGAAGCAATCAAGCTTCCAATTTAGACGGGCACTGCAACCCCAAACCTTTCAGATAATTTCCAGGATAACTGCCACAACATCTTGCTAGTTCCACCTTCCACTACTGCTGCATACCATATGCAAAAATTGAATGTTTCCCTAAAGACTCCTTATGCAGAAATTTAGAAGGGCAATGCAACCCCAAGCACTCCTTTCTCTCCTATCTGTCCTGTTTGTGTGTTTTGTTCAAGTTTTTTCTACCACATAATGAAGAATTATGCAAAGGAAGAAGATTTCATTTCATGATATGGTGTGTCAAGCATTTGCTATGGGAGCTGTGGGTGCCCTCGTTGTGGTTTAAGAAAGGCTCAGCCTTTTCTCTCTCAAATTGTCTCCAAGTGAGAGTAGTTCAGGTAAGGGAGCAAATGCAGTATCCGATTTTTGTAAGGTTTGCACAAAGTGGTTTCTAAGGAGTGTCAAGGGGATAGGTGATGTAGATCATTTGCCTAAGCACAAAAGATTGAAAGTTTATGTGTTGAAGAAATGTTTGAAGAGGAAGGCTACCATTTTCCTTAGAGAGAATTCGAATTTGGAGATGCAAACCCTATACACCGCCGGCCTAAATTCCTACACCGCCAGCGTAGGAGCAAAAACAAGTCAGCCTTCAGCTAGCTTTAAATGGGAGAAACAACAAAGCAATCAAACCCTGTGCGCCGGTAGAAAGCTGCCAACCTTCCAAGAGCACGCCGCTGGCGTTAGCTACTTAAGCCACTGGCTTTACAAGTGACCAGTAGCAAAATTTTAAGAGCTGTTGAGTAAACCGCCAGTGTTCATGTTAAAGGCTGCCGGCCTTGGTCTTCAATTGTTTCTCCACTTTGATGGCTTCTTTATGATAGTTATGTGACAGTTTTGCCTCTTTAGGAAGTTATTGTATTTATAATATGTGTCAAAATAAGAGCAAAATAGGAAAAGCAGTTGTAACATCATTGCTGCCTATGTACTCTATTTAATGGCCATAAATGTAATGGAAAAAGACAAATCCTATTTTGCAGTTAAAAAGATCATATTTGCAATCTAAAGAGATCCAGGGTTCTCTCTTATCGAGCCCTAATCATGAGATAGTAGAGTTCTCTCTTCACAAGCCCTAATCATAAGATCACCAAGTTCTCTATATATCGAGCCCGAAAACTTATTCTTAATTGATCCTATAACAGCATATGACAAATATGTTGGTGTTTCATAGAGCAACTCCTTAAAACCTTGGATTTTCCTTCTCAATTCACGAGTTAAGCTATGCATTGTATTACCACAACCAAATTTTCTGTGAATCTAAGTGGAAAGCTTGTCAGCTTCTTTTTAGGTTCTCGTGGACTTAGACAAGAGATCCCATCTCCCTTTACCTCTTACCTCTTTGTATTAGTTATGAACGTTTTCCATATATCCTGAAGAAAACAAAAAGCAAATTGGGCTTCTTCTATCATCAGAGATGTCACACGAAAAAACTTAACCATCTTAATTTCTAAGTGAAATTCACAAGAAATTAAGGACGAAATTTGCCAACTAATATGTTTCCAGCTAGGTGAGTTCTTTATGTTTGGCCAAAAAATAAAGAGAGTCCTTCTCATGGTTAATGTATGCCTTCTGATAGGAAATCTAGTATGGAAATAACTTTTCTTGGTTTTCCCTACATCAAGGTTTGCAACCTTCAAATTTATTTTTGGTATCACTAGCAGGAGCAGAAACTTTGCGGAGACAATACAAACATGGGCAAAATGCATAATCACTGTGTCAATGGGACTGACCCATTAGGTCACTGTTAGAACATTATTTATGTTATGAGTACAAACAAGCACATTCACCAAAGAGAAAAATGTATTTAGATTGTTCCATTTTACAGTTTCCTTACCAGGAAAATTTTCTGCTATTTTCACTCTTTTTGTGTCACAACATGCAACTGATTTTCAGGTTTGTCACAAATCACAAATACCCGCTTAAATCTTCTACACACATTTGCAAGCATAAAGATTTCTTTGCATGCTTCAAAAGAGGTTTGGCCAAGATATGTTATATGTTACACATACCGTTTCAGCCCATAACACGTTCCACAATATTTTCATTGTGCTCAAGCCTACCACCATGTCTCTGTAAAGGCTTCTCAATCTGTATAAGGAAAGGCAGGAAGACAAATTAGCTACATTGAAAGACTGATTACAAGCAAAATATCATAAATACACTCATGGGTATAGGGAAGCACAACTACTCCCAGAAAAAAGTCCAAATTTTTCATAATCCATACTGTACTCCCAAGCTACATAATATAATATAATAATAATAATAATAATAATAGGAGGAGGAGTTCAAACAGGTACACTGGAGTGAAGTCTTCTCATGTCCAATTACATGGTGAGGGTATGAGTGTCTGTCCTAGAATTTCAAAAAAGAGATTTATCTAGCAGTTTAAATCATGAACTCAACAATGACACTCAAAATCCACTTCTAGATGATCTCCTTACAGCTAAAATGTATGTCGACAGGATGCATTCATGATGAACCCTAGATATGGTTAGTACAAGAAAATTGAACCATACGATGCCAGAAGATTGGAGACTTGCACAGCTGTACGACACAAGAATTGAACAGTAGGTGCTGTGGCTGCTGCAAGCAAAAAATTTGACTGACCTTAGGCGCACCTATCCCATCAGTCTAACTTCAATAACATTACTGTGAGAATCAATTCTTTTCTTGACAATGTCATGCCTCTGCAGCAGATTGAAGTTGTTACCCAAAGTGAATCAAAAGTAGTTCAAATAAGAAGGCCAGGAAAATTGGACGAGCAATACAGAATAAGCTGAGAAATGAGATTTCAGATAATTTATATTATAACATTTGTACTTGACATTAAAAAAAAGTAAAAGTACAGTTGCTGCTAGGTTATCACATAACATACAATATCAAGGTGTTGCTCTCCACTGATGTCCATGGCATCCAGACTGAGCATTGAACATGGAATGGAAGGGATACAACATCAAACTGCATCATCAAGGATCAACTGGCAAATAAGTCAATCAAGAAAATAACACTCAAATTAAACAATAACAACTGTTGTCAGAAACAATGCACAGGGAAATTCCTTCCACTGCAACTTTGGGGGGAAAAATTGATAAATAGTTAGTAGCATCACTAAACTCTATTTACAAAAAGAAAGAAAACAACTCAGAATTTATGCTTATCCCAGGTAAATAAAGATTACATTGATATGCAGCTTCTCCTCTTGAAGTATCCACCATAAGCTTTGTCTCGGTAACAGTGTGAAGGTATAATTCTTCAACACGGGAAACATGAAGTCAAACACAGGATTAGACGAAACAGCGTTATAGAGAATAGGAAGACCGGGTTATAATAATATCTATTGGTTAACAATATTGAGCATTTTTTCATGATTAGCCAAACAATTAAAAGGCTTTATGAGCACCCAATAACAGAAAACAAAGATGTGAAACGACAACAACACAGGCCTCCAATCGAGTCACGAGGCATTCCACTTGTATAAAGTCATTTATGCTGTGTCGACTCTTGTAGAATCAACCAAAAAACCCTTTAGATCAGAGAAAAGGAGAGGAAGGAAAACTAAGATTCAAGTCAACTTTATTATTATAGGGACAGGGAAGGAAAGAGAGGAAAGGAATTTGGAACATACTGAATTCAGAGAAGAAGAGGAGGAAGAGTGTGATGAGGGAACAGACGAGAGTGATAACGCCACCGGAGAGTGTACGGCTGTAGAAATCTTCATTGATCTTAGGGTACGCATCCAGATTCCTCAGTTTCTGAAACACCTTGTCCATGCCTAAGTCCCTTCACGATTTCCCGAGAAGTCTTTCTTTGGCTGGACTGGGAAGCAATCAGCTCGGAAAGAGATGATAATGGAGGACCTTGGTCAATACATCAGAACTTTTCCGGGGAGAGAAAAAAGTGAAAAGCAATTCAACAAAAAAAATTCTAAAATTACCAACCGATAAAATGCTCAGCCTTTTTATCATATCAGTATTATGCTGAAAATAATGTTACACACCTACTAAATTTTAACCAATTATTCAATTAACTAGTATATTTCAATTATTGGATCTATTTTGTTTTTGTTTTTTTTGGCAGATACAGACACTTTTTCAAACTTTTTTTTAATAAATTATTTATGAAGAAATAGATGTAGATAAAAAAAATTGGACAGTTTTTCATCAAAAGATCAAATAGAATAAATATAGATAAAATTTAGATACAAATCGTATATATTTTGCACATATCATTTTAAAAAAGATACAAATACAGATGAAAAACAGACAATCCAAACAGTGAAATACATCTATAATAAGAACTTTGTATTTTTTTTTCGGTGGAAAATATGAA
>JAMXBD010003194.1:62500-65000 GCA_024138025.1 Combretum micranthum | reverse complement strand
TCATTCTTTGATGTCTTGGAATGGATTTCTCAAAAGGGTTCTTATCAACATACTTTCTTTCTCGGTATCTTTGATTAATTAGTGACTTAGTCTTATGAACTAATGAAATATTTATAGTTTGATACATAATAAATTGCCCGTCATTTTTTATCGACAAAGGAACTGGTTCGATAATTAATATTCCTTTTTTTATCAATTCGGTAAGAGTTAAATCCTTTTGAATCATCAGAATATCTAAACTCATCTCTCCCCTTTGAATAGAGGATATAGCAATTTCTCTTGGATTTATCAGTCTAAGCAGGAGACAATATACTTTGATATTATTGATCATTTTTTGATTTTGATTGAAAGAATCATTCCATCTTAATTGAAAACGTAAATATCTTTTTAGGAAGAAATCAAGCTCTGCTTCCGTGTTGCTCTTGTATTGTTTTTTCTTTCGACGTTTTCTTATATCCCTATTTTGGCCCGCATAATCTTCTTCAATATCTTTTTCTTGGTTTGAGAGAACGGATCCAAGATTGTCTTGGCTTTGTGCATCTGATTCAAGATTCCCTTGGCCTGGAGATTCTTTTTCTTCGTGATTTCGGTTTTCTAATTCAATAGATTTTTTATCATTCGATAATAGAAGAGGATCCCCCTTTTTCTTTCTAATGATGTTTTTATTTTCACTAAAATTTTCATTTCTATTAAAATTGAAAAGAAGTAATTTGATTGGTATGATCCACGGTTTAATTTTATATGTATTAAAAAGTAGTACAAATTCTGGGAAGAACCAAAGTTTCATATTTGCTACGGGACAACTTAGTATTTCTTCATTCATTCCCATCCAATCAAAAAGGTTTTTTTTTTGATTGGATGTATTGATTTCGTGATCTTTCGAAATTGAAAGATAAAAAAGGCCTTTTTTATCAATTAGTTGATAATTATTAACCCCATTGTTAGTATTTTTTTTCCTATCGGTAGCGATATCGATCCAAGACTCAATATCTACTTTATTTCTAAGATAAAAATGGAAAATTATCCAATCAAAAAATTTTCTATCTGGAAATTTTTCAAGATTCAGAATATTATTTTCTCCTAGATAATTAGGGATAGAGATCATACTTCCTGGTATATGAAATAATTTTTGTTTATCTATATTGTAATTATAAGGAATCTCTTCTTTTTTATTTATACATAATGGTGATACATAAATAGATGAATCTTTCTGATCTTTATAATTAAGAAATTTATAAGAGAAAAGATCATATCCATAGTATTTGTTAAAGTTATATTTTTGATTCGGTAATGAATTTGAATCAAATTCATTCAATTTTTTGTAATGAATTAATCGTTCTTTTTCCGCCAAATAAGTTTTGTTTAATTTTGGATTTTGATTCATACGTCGTTGAGTGATTCTATTTCGCCATTTTATTGGTACTAACCGATACCATCTAATAGAAGATAAATCGTATTGATAATGACTCCGTAACCAATTTTTCCATTGATCTATTCCCGAATTCTTCTGTTTTAATTCAGAATGAAATAGCCCTTGTGTGTTAAAAGAATTCTTTATCTCATTCTTAAGAAAAAGAGATGTTTCGTGATATTTAAGAACATATCTTAGCTGATATAACTTAATAAGTTTTGTTTGGTATAATATATAAAATACATATGCTTGGGATAAGGAGGAGAGGTCACAAAAAATCTTTGAATTTGTATTACTAATATCAGAAAACAAATTTTTTATAGTTAAAATAAAGCGAATTGCATTTTTATTTGTTTTATCAATTTTTTCTTTATTTGTTTCATTATTATAAATATATTTTTCAATGAGTTTTCTTGATAATTCAAAAACAAGTTGTGTATTCATCCTGGGAATATTAATGATACATAGAACAATATCTATATATATCCTTTCAATTAAAAATATTAGAATAGAATATGATTTACGGATTAATCGAATATTTTGTCTTTTTAATTTCTTCCAATTTTTTTTTATTGATGTTATTAGTTTAGCGAGAGAATTTATTTTATTCCAACTAATATTTCTTTCCAGAATTAAAAAATTCTTCTTCTTATCTTTTGTAATTTTTTCTATTTGATTTCTGATTGTTTTTGTTCTATCAGACAGATCCCTCATTTTTTTTTCTGTCAATGAATAATCTGTCAAATTCATAAATCGAATTTGAATGGGTGATTCTTGAATCATCCTATTATTGATTGTCGAATCTTGTTCTTTTTTAATTTGACTCAATTCCGATATTTCTCTTAATCCAAATAATACAATTGAGTTTTTTTTTAAAAGTTTTTTTATTATTTCTTTTAAAAATAGAATGTTTTTGCTGACCCATTTTTTTCTTTCTTGTGAGACATTTCGGAAAATTGTTGTTTTTTCTTTTAAAAACTGTATAACTAGAAAAGACTTTTTTTGCAATTTTATAATTTTTTTTTTTAGTTCGTTTAAAATAGGTTTAAAAAATGAACATGGTTTTCGGGGAGAACCAAAAGGAAATTC